>JAOXNO010000002.1:7853226-7895340 GCA_028565335.1 Limnodromus scolopaceus
TCTTTTTCTTTTTCTTTTTCTTTTTCTTTTTCTTTTTCTTTTTTTCTTTTTCTTTTTCTTTTTTTCTTTTTCTTTTTTTCTTTTTCTTTTTCTTTTTTTCTTTTTCTTTCCCCAGAGTTAATGGCACTTTCCCTGATTAAAGTACTTTAACACAGCTAGAAAATAAGCTATGTATCTCTGATAATTTTGTTTGCCTAGTTAGGCATTCCATATTCCATTTAATCTCTGGGGTGCTCTTCTGGTTTGGGGGTTTTGTTTGTTGGGTTTTTTAAGGTATCATGTGACTGTCAGCATCTCTGATTAATCTGGAACGACTTCATTTTTAAATATTTTTAGCATTTTTCATAAAACTGGTAAAAAAACCCCAACATTTTTCATAAAAATGGTAATATGAAAGTGTTTATATAGTGGCCCATCTTGAAGTTCCAGATCACTTCTTATGGTCATTGGTAGATTGTCTCTCACAGCATGGTTATGGTACAGGAAAACATTGTTATATCTAATATTTTTATGTTAGAAGTGTGAAGACAAAGGCATTGAAATATTAAGTGACTTACATATGATTGCAGAGTATCTTCTGCTGCAAAAGAATTAAGAGCAAACCTGGTCTAGGTCATAATGAAAGACAATATTCCACTTATGTTTTGTCTTCATCAGCTTCTTTAGGATCCAGCCTTGTCCCTTGCTCTTTTGTGTAAAGTCTGGCTAGTTACTGCACTTCTCTCATCCAGGACACATTTTTGTAAAGCATCTTGCTGATTTGCCCAAATTGGTGTGTGGCTACTCTGCTTCTTCACTTCTTTTGCACCAATGTCAGGCTCTTTCGTGCAAGCCTCTCCTGTAAGGGAGTCCTATGTCATTTTCTCAATTTCTTACTCTGTTGATCAGTGTGGTTTATTGTGTGTTACTGTGAAGAATGACACTATTCACCTGAAAGATCTTTCTTATAAAAGATGGAACAGAACAGTGTATAAAGTTTCATCATTTTATTACCATCACCTAAAAAGCACCAGCAGTTGTAAACTGTTATCAGGCTGGGAGAAATTAATCTTTTTTTATTATTATTATTCTACTGTTTTACTACACTAGGAGACAGTGAAAACATTCAAATTGCATTGCTAGTATCAAGCTTCCATGCAGATAATTGCTGTAGTAGCCTTTGGTAATGGGAGAGGGGCTTATCTGAAGCCAACATAAATCACAGTTGAGATGCCCATGAGATAATCTTACTAGAAAGATATAACTGTGTCCAAGAATGTCTGCTTCTCAGCACTAAATGGAAATGGCTTTCGAATTCTGACAGTATTAGCCTGTTCACTCTCCATCCTTCTTCCATGTGACTTTAAAAATTATTTCACTGTGTATTTCCACCCTTGCTTTGAGCGTTTGTCATTATGTTATGACACGGCCACGGGAAGGGAGAAGAAAGAAATCATCTGTTTCAGAAAGCCTGAGATCTCCGCTGGTTTTATGTTGCTACTTTGCCTTTGCTAACTGCGGTCACATGAGGGCACTACATCTGTGAGCAAGTTTCAGTTTCTTCATGATGGCAAACATCGCTTACTGTCAGTCATTTATGGATTATATACTATTATGTGTTACCAGAATAGCTCCTGCTCTTGAATCTAATTTTGCCATTAGAAAGACTAAGTCAAAAAAAACCCAAACAGAATAGAAATGGAAGAAGGTAGTTGAGGTTTATCTCAGGAGCTCATGCACCTCTGCTAACAAGACTTCTTTCAGTCTGTTGTATTTTTTAATCTTTTGTCATGAAATAGTGTCAGTCCTTTAAAGTTTTGAGAATTATTTTACTTGTGGTTTTACTCTGGAAATGTAATATACATTGGCAACTTGTTGATTAACTATTGTAAGCAGTGCAAGGAACAATTCTTGATACAGGTTTTGTTCCTAAACATGAATCTCTCTCAGGCGTTTTCCTCATGAAACAGAGGTTTGCTGCTGCTGCTGGTAGGTCACATCATGGTGGTCTTGTTCAGATATTTATTTTTTTTAGCCCTGTTGTACTTGATACTTGCTGTTGTACCAATGTTACCTGGGAAAAATGGTCTCCACAGGTGTGTAATGTGGTGTGAGGCGCGTGTACAACCCAAATTCCGGAAAACACTAGTGGAGGGATGGGGGAATGTTGCAGTGATGCTCTGACCTGCTCTCTTATGCCTGATACAAGCAGGCTACATTAGAGTGGTGAATTTAATGCAGCTTTTAGAAACAGCAACTATTAGAAGTCACAAACTGCTCTTCTTTACCTAACTCATTTAACTCAAGCAACTTATCCTGAGCTATGTTGGCTGAAATAAGCTAGCTTTAGAGCATTGCTGGCATAGTATAAGTGGTTTTTTAAGGTAGAACTGCCTACAATCTCTAACCAAACAAGCTCCAAATTGTTTGGCTTTTGCCAGAGTAAGAACTCACGTTGTTACAGTGAACACGTAGAGTTTAATTTGGCTTGGGCTTGTAAAATTTTTCATACAACAAATGCTCTAAGAACAACACGGAGGAGTTGCATTGCTCTGAGCATCCTATAACCCATCAGTGTTCGGTCTTTTTGTTCACAGAATGGTTTGTCTCCGTTGCACATGGCAACACAAGGAGATCATCTAAACTGTGTTCAGCTTCTGATTCAGCACAACGTGCCTGTAGATGACGTCACTAATGACTATCTGACTGCGCTGCATGTTGCCGCCCACTGTGGCCACTACAAAGTTGCCAAGGTTCTCTTGGACAAGAAAGCTAACCCTAATGCCAAAGCACTGGTGAGTACACAGTAGGTTACTATTCACAGCTAAACATTCTTCCAGTGTTGCAGTGAGACTTATTTGAGAGTTATTTTCTGCCTGCTGCTGATTGACAGTGAGGATGTGTTGTATTGTTGCAGTCCAAGAGAGGATGCTTGAGGTTCAAAGTGTTAATAATGTATCATGCAATCAGAGTAGACCTTTGCTTACAGACGATCAACAGTGATTTCTGAATTTCTAGTGTAACTACAGCACTTTCGCCTTCTGGTAGCTTGTTATGATTCTGAATACATGAAGCAGCTGCAGACGTAACTGCTGTGGTTTTTGGTATGGAGAGAATTCTCATTTTCTAAATGTTTGTAAAAAGAAAATAATCAGCAATGCTTAAAACTAAGAGAATCTTCATGGGCTCTCAAAGATGGGAAACAGTAAACAGTAGGAATGAGTTACATAAGAAATATTTGTGGTATTTTAGAATTATTTCAATGGAGTCGTGCCTTTCTACTTTAAAGCCAACTTGAGCAACAAAATCTGTTAGTGTAATTAAACTGCATACAAACTGAATGCATTAATGCATTTTGATCAAAATTATACTTGCAATCCATTCTTTTTATAGTGTCTTTTTGATTTGTTCTTCAGTAATGGTTCCAAATAAATTTACATTCTGACATTAATTGAGTTGACTGTTGGTTTTACAGCCTGATGCTACTAACTCATTCAATTCCTGAAATATTATGTGAGCTCCTGAAACCTTCATAAGCAAGGTGGGACTGACTCTTGAAAACAGCCGAGGCTCCATAGATTTTTTTTCTCTCAGACCCTCTGTATTTTTTGTGTCAGATCAATCTTTTGTCAGGTGTCTTCAGGCAAGATATTATGATATATGAGGTTTGTTCACTATAACCAGCAAGTGGGGAGATTTGTTGGCCTGTAACATTTATTTTTGCCTTCTGAAATAATCAAATCATCATCTGGTTTAGCTTGTCAGGGCTGGCAGTGGCCTCTCGTTGGTCTGGTAACCTGGCCACAAATTACCGTTTCCCAAAAATCTTTTTGTGTTTCCTTTTATTCTGTCCTGGTCTCCACTCAGGATGATTAAGTAGAAGGAGCCTGAGTGTAGTATCTGGACCTTCAGCTCACTCTTCCTGAAACACATCTGAGCTTCCTCTGGACATTGTCCACTGCTTAGGCAGGAGCTGAGAGCTGCTCGCGCTTAACTGGAACAGACAATTGCACTGATCTACCATTACAGAAACAGATGATATTTCTTACTATATGGCAGGTAAAAAAAAGCTAATTTTTATGAGATCTGAGGGACCCGTTCTGTCAGCTGTTTTCAGAATTGTTCTGCAAAGGCTGTTTTGATGAATATACAAAGCGGCATCAGCATTCAGTGCACTAATGTTATTATACCAGTCGTGGATGCTCTGGACAGCTTATTTTCCTGGTTTACTTGTTTTCTGTTGTATTATCTCTTGCCAAATAAGATGGTAGCTTCAAATGTTTGCTCTGCTGCACATACAGGTATTTTTTAACAGAGTGGGGAAAATAATTGTAATTACCATAAACTGGGAGATAATAAAATACATTTTTAAAAGTAGTAAAATTAGTTTAGAAGAGGATCCAAATGCCAGAGCTTGTGAAGGTACAGTGTTCTTTTTATCAGCAATTCTGAAAAGTCAAAAGAAAACTAAACCAAAAAAACCCAACCCCCCAAAAAACCTCCAACAACACACCCACCCCCCCAGTTAACAGTGAATATCCCTAAGCAAAAATGAAGCTTTTGATAGTTTTATGTGAATGAAGAATTTTAAAAAGTAATTTCTTTATTGGAGTGGGCAATACATTTCATAATTAAAACTGGCTATATGAAATATGTCTTTTTAAAAGTTTTTTTTTCTCTTTTATATGAACAATTTAGTGAAGCTAAAACAAATCTGTGAAGTGTTTTGTTAAAATAGAGGAGTGTTTTGTGTGAATTCCATGCCCAATTCTACTTTTTAAGGACATATGCAGTTTCAAAAAGTATATTCTTTCTCATTTACAGAATGGTTTCACACCTCTTCACATTGCCTGCAAGAAGAACAGAATAAAAGTAATGGAACTTCTTCTGAAGCACGGTGCATCAATCCAAGCTGTGACTGAGGTAAAAAGGGGTCTTTTCACATTTTTCTTTGTTTTTCCTACAAAATTCATTGCAATATATTGATTTTTTTTTTTTATATTTCTGAAAGAGCACGTACTACCATTCAAGTCAACAATTATTTTCAACTAGATATTACCAAATAATAAAAAATTAATAATGAAGTCAGTTGCCCGAATGGATCACAACATCCGAACAATTGATATCCTTTGAAAATACAGGGGGGGTAATGAGTGAAACAGAACAGATTTAAAAACATTTATTCAAGCAAATTTTTTAAAAATATTATAATTTCTGCCAATTTTTGCCTATAATTTAATGCACAGAAGATGAAATTCTCCCTGTTAAGAAGATGAAGGTGAAGACTGTGCGCAAGTCCTATTTTGAAAGGTGGTTTAATTCACAGACCTTGTTCTGGCTTTCCACACAGAAATGATATTCACCCACCATCGCGTGTCATCACAAATCAGTTAGACAGAAATCAATATGCTGTTACTTCAATCAGCATGAGATGGTCTGCACCCAGTTATTGGCACAAGTTAGAAATTAATTAAGTACCTATGGAAAATTTGGTTTGTGTGTGTATCCTCTATTTAGTTAGGAGGAAAGGTCATATATTTGAATGTATGACCAGGTTAGAAAATGATAATTCCATTGATTAAGTAAAAGATTCAACTGGGAGCAGTTCATGTCTTCAAAACAGAGTTTCGTTTGATGCATGGGGTTTTGTTCTGGTTATTCAGTAGTAAATCATACAGCTCCCTTCCTGGCTTTCAACTGAGCCTGCCTTTGCTACAGTTCATATATCTCCAGACTAGTTTTTAAAAATGATAGGGCTTGTAGATGCAGCTTGCAGAGTCTAGTTTGAAGTCATGTTAGCAAATGGGAAATGCAAAGAGAACCTTAACAGAAGAGGTGCCATGTCTGTCCTCCATATTAATCAGTCGCTGTGGAAGTAGAAAAACTATCTATTCAATTTTATCCCTTTTGAATACAAAGAATTAAAAGAATGAAAGCAACACAAATATTTATCTACACTATCTTATGTGAGTTAGCCATGTTAGCAATCTGGTCTCTGTCCTCTGAATTGCTTTTTCGGCAAAAACTTTCCAAAAGCAAGAGCTCTTCCTTTATTTCCTGTTGTTGCTTCACCATGATCGCACATAGTCTCAAATCACATTTGACTGCATTTATTGAGATTCATCATGGTATTTCGCTGCAGGGCCCTACTTTCCTGCATGTCTCTTTCACTGGATGTCTATACCATAACAGCCTTTCAAGGCAGAATTAGGAGCTGCTACTTAGCATCCATACGTAAACCACTATTTCTCTAATAAGAAAGAAAGATGATACCTGGCCATCAAAACAAATTGGCCAGAAAGCTTCACAGTATTCCTCCCCAAAGAAATCTGTCAGCAAACAAGTTTTGGTTGTGAGATCTGAATAAGCAATGCAAATGCAACAAGAGGAATCAGTACCAAATGTAACAAATAGTCATCGTTGCATATAAACTGTTTATTAAAGGTAATGCTTATTGTCTTTTCTGTGCTAACTTCTGCTTTCCAGGTAGATTCCATACTTCCATTTGTAGATACTGCACTTTTTCAGCTGCCTGCCTTGAACCTCTGCTGTATGAGTTAGTGTTTGTGGTCAGATATGACACACATACATTGTATTTCCTGCAGTCTGTTATTTCAGATTCATTTGCTAAATTGTGTGGAACAGGAAAAAGAAATTGCATACTTAACCAGTTATTTTTCCTTCCTGCTCATCTTTGCACAAGAAAGGAGCAAAAGTGTGTTTTCATTACCTCCTGGGACTTAGGTATATTATGGGGAAGCTGCTAAAATCAGGGGATTTCCAGAGATCCACTGAGGTTTCTCCTTCTCCTGGTAGTAAAACTCCTTCTGCAGCCTCTGGCTGACTGTTGCTACAGCTGTGCAGAAGCAGCTGTGAAGAGGCTTTAGGGTAATGCTACTTTGAGAAATATTAACTATTGATTGCATTTCTAAAGCACAATCTTTGAGGTCATGCCCTGATAAATGACTGCTCCCTTTTTCCCCTCCCCTTCTCCTTCTCTCTCTTTCTCTCCAGTTGATCTTTTATATCTTGTATAAGAGCAGTGGTGCAGATTTCTGATGGTGGTGGTGCCACAAGGTCCTAAGGGAAGGGGGAATTCTCTTTAGCCTATGTCATCTCTGTCTGTGCCTCTGGCTGGATGCCATGGTTTTGAATTCCCTTTCTCCTGGAGAATCAGTGGGGATAGAGTTCACAACAGAGTTCAATAGGCCTTTTTGTTCACTCAAAAGCAACTGGATTTGGTGGGAACAATGGATACTGCATCTTTTTTGCATTAGCTATATGTTCCAGAAATTCTTATCTTTGTTCCAGGAATACATCTACCTATTGTAAATTTTTTTCTGGAACAAAATGATATTTAGCAAAACCTTAAGGAAGAAATCTTGCTTAGCTATAGTTGATCTTAATTGATGAAAAATTACTGAATTCCCAGAATGGTTTTATGTTTGCTCATGAATCATGCTCATAGTTGCTTCCAATTCTGTGTAGAATTCTGTGCCCTTTAGTTTATGTATGTGTATTTGTTTTTGAGAAGAGAAGAGCCTTTTCAGAAGAGTGAGTGCTTGGATTTGCTTACTTTAGAATAACTTATTTTTTCCCTATGGCATTCTTGTAAAGGAGCGTGTTTAAGTTTGATTTTGGTTTGATTTTCAGTCGGGCCTAACTCCAATCCATGTTGCTGCCTTCATGGGACATGTAAATATTGTATCGCAGCTAATGCATCATGGAGCATCACCCAACACGACCAATGTGGTGAGTAACCGGCTTCTTTTCAGCATGGCAGAACTATGAATGCATCATAATATCTGGGAACAGCACTGTTGGGAAGTGCCTAACTCTGGTGTTCACCATCTGCCTCCATGGCGGTCGTGGCTCCTACTGGAGTCTTGGGAAAGCACAACCTGCTGACTCCTACTCCAAAATGCTTGACACGTTGAAGAAACCTCAAGAGAGGCTGACCTTAATTCAACTCTATTCTTTTTTTTTTTTTCTGAAGTAAAGAATGAGAACATGCTGTAGCTTCTCGTATGTGATTTTTGAGATGTATACTTGACTGTTGAGCGCTGTTTTCCCAGGACCCTGGGGGCCTACCATTTAAGGGAAGTTCTGCTATTATCAACAGATTGCAGCAGATTGTCAGGACATATTGCCTGTGTCCATACAGCCATACAAGTGCGCTTTTCTACTGGATGTGCACTGTGTGCCCCAAGGCTCCCAGGGCATGTGTAAAAACCGAAGTCATTGTTAGATGGATATTTGAAAGTTGAAAAATGGGAGGAAAGTAGAAGCTTGTTGATTCTTTTTAACAGTTTGGCTTCAAAATCTCCCTTTCATCTTCCATACACAGATGTGGTTAGAAGACAGTCTTTTATTAAAGTCTTCATTAGCTAATTTTATTAGGTTATAGAAAAACACAGCACCCTTTGTAAATTAGCAGGTGTTTGTACCTATTCACATCCAAAAATGTAGAAAGAGGTTTCCCTTCCTGAATTTATTCTGGTTTCCTTGGATTTGTATTTCATTAAGTCCATGAAGCCTCATATTAATGTACTCAGTAATGTCTTTTTTTATTCTTGTCCACTCATCTCAGTGTTTGTCAGGTAACAAATGGTAGTGGGGGCGCAGGGCATAGCAGGAGAAATGCCAAAAATGTGTGTCTAAATATACAAAATTTGAAAGAAATTTTTTGTTTTATTAAATTAGGTTGTATTTAAAAGGATGTAATTTTTAACACTGTTAGTAAAAGGCTAGTAAATACAAAAATAGTGCTGTTTCTAGCAAAAGACAAGTGACAAAAGCACTATTGTGTTGGGAAACTGACCCTAAAGTAAATTGTTTTGTAGCGTACAGCTAAGAGGTCAAATATTGACTTGATCTTCCATCTTGCTCACGGACAACTACTACAAAATATTCTAGTGGGGATTATTCTGAACTGTGTCACCAGTATTTTTGTATTTTTGAAATATATTGGAGTTTGTTTTTCCTGCAGTGTATTTTTAATGGCATTTTGGTTTTGTTGCTCTATGCTAGAGAGGAGAAACTGCACTGCACATGGCTGCCAGAGCTGGCCAAACAGAGGTTGTTCGATATCTGGTACAAAATGGAGCTCAGGTGGAGGCCAAAGCAAAGGTAAGGTGATGGTCCAGGTATGATAACCCTAGATTATCTATGTTGAACAAAGCAAATAATCACGTTCATTTTGCATGCTTCTTTTGGGAAGAGAAAGGGAGGTGAAGTCAATGGCCTTGGCAAAATGACAACTGATATTTTTTACATACTCTTCTTGAGTGATCTGTATAATATAGAAGACAGGAGATGTCAAGTTGATAACATACCTGTTTTTTCATCAACTTTTAATATAAACTACTCTGTGTTTGAAGAGTTTTGTTTTAGAGTGGAAAGCAAGAAGGGGGAGGAATGCCTCAAATCTGCTTTTATTTCTGCAAAACTGTAAACCCTATGCTGCTGGTGTCTCCTGTCATGTCCCTAAAGCACCGGCCTGTATGTATTCAAAAATAGTTACACTTCTAAAGAACATCTCCTAAAGTAAGGAGACTTGGATGTAGTGTGGGGCTGGAAAGAAGGAACAGACCCTATAGAAACAACTGCAATTGAGGAAGTCAAGGAGGAAGGAAAAAGAAATGGTCAAGAGCCATTGAAGAAAGATACAAAATTATGGAAATAAAATAGTTTCAGGAAACAGACAGGGGGAGGACATAAATGGGTGCAATAAACAGCAGTCTTAATAGGCAAACCCAGGAAAACTCTTTTCAAATAATGGTTAAATTAATACAATTTTTAAAGAAATCTATTTTTCACTGTGAAATTATCATCTGTGAATTGGCTCGCAAGTAAAGTTGCTAGTAAGAATACCTACTTATAATGAACTCTGCCTAAATATTTATAGCAGATTCATTTCTATTGTCACATTGCTTGCAGATGAAATGTATCATGTGGTCTGTAAATCTCCCAAGACAGCCTTGAAAGTGAACAATTCATGCTCAGAAGCACAGTCATGCAAATATTTTCTAAATAATTTCACACAATGAATTAATTTGTGCAAACTCCCATTGCCTGTGATCAATTTGTTATCACAAATAACAACTAAATACAAGTACCAGATTATACACCAGTGCCAACATCAGCTGTGAGAAATTTGTGGGAAACAGACATAAACTGGAAAGGTTTAAGAATCATAAAGGTTCTCCACCAGTCATAAGAGAATTTTCCTATATAGAAGCAACATCATGACACTCTCTCATCCTAAGACCCAAAGGTGTAAAATCAGTGTTGTAGGATGGGCATGGGCCGAAGTCTCCCTAGCAGAGAACACCCCAGAACTCTTCTGCTGCAGGAGGTGGGGTAGCAGCACTCAAAAAGTAGAAAATTCAGCAGGGAAAAGTGGGAAGAGAAAGATGTTTGAATAGGTTTATGAGGAACAGGAAAAAATAAGTTCATGGGCTTTGGCCATACTGTTGTGATAGTGTGCTTAATCCAAAGACTGTGCAACTGAGAGTAGGCAGGACAAAAATACAAACCCAAGTAATGAATAAGAAATTATCTACTAGACACTCAGAACAAGGTCACAACCAACCACAAGATTTTCACTGAAGGAAAATAAATAACAAGACTTATGACAGAGCAACCTGTCTATAAGTTCTATACTTAGAACTATTAGGATTATTGTGTTCGGAATGAGCACTGAGAAAATGACAGTGAATTTCAGCACCATCCTTTATCTTCAGTTATATCCACTGTAAAGTTATCTGCAAAATACCAAACAAATTGTTCACCAGTAAAAAAGCACAAAATGTGACACTTAATGCAAGTTACTAAGCAATAATATGCTAAGCACCTCAGGTTGCTGATTGAGTTGTTAAATGTTGCTGGAAATCATAAAAGAGATCAAGATGTGAGGACTAGAGCTGTGCATTCGCTGTGTTTTAAGAAAGGTCTCAAATTCAACAGGAAACTCAATGTACTTTAGTGGCAAAGTAAGGCAAATCCAGAATAAGAAGATTGATCAGTTTATTTACCGTTATGGATTATGTACCTGTTTGGAATATTTTGTGCTGCATCAGCAAAGCACAATATATTTTTATTACGTGACAAAGAGAAAACCATCATGCAATATTCACTAGGTAAGACATCAGTGGAATGAATGCCCATCTGCAATTTTGAAAAGTGATAGGATCTGAGCAAATATTTTTTGTCAAAATATGAGCTGTAGTTTTCTTATGTAGGACTGTGGTGTTCCTTTTTTAGGATGACCAAACGCCACTGCACATTTCTGCTCGACTGGGAAAAGCAGATATAGTACAGCAGCTGCTACAGCAAGGAGCATCTCCAAACGCAGCTACGACGTCTGGCTATACGCCCCTGCATCTTTCTGCTCGAGAAGGACATGAAGATGTAGCTTCTGTTCTTTTGGATCATGGCGCATCTTTATCTATCATTACCAAGGTAGGGCAGTTGCAAAAGTGATAGCTTCAATAGTTTAATATTCCTGAAGCAAGTGCTACTTGTGAATTAAATGCTGCAAGAGTCATGTATACATACAAATAATGAAAGAATGAGCTTCATTTTGTTAATAAGGTATGAAGCTTCATGCTTTTACCTCAGAGCCTGACATGTAATGTATCTCAGTGGTCAGACTTGCATTTTCCTGGAATGAAAGAAAGGAGTACAGGGCAGAAATTCCTGATGGAAGTTGATAAGCTGTTAGCCAGCCTTATCCTTGAGTCTTGGGTGGTATGAAGAAAGGGACTGACTCTTTTACAGTTGTTTTGATGTGGATAGGTCTTTGCCTTGCCAGGGCAAGCCTCCAGACATGCCAGGGCAGTCGGGAAGCTGCAGACTTGCTACCTGTACTCAGGACTGTGTAAGGGGATGGATGGAAACAGCAGTATCCTCATTGATCAGAGACAAACCTTGCCCTGAAAAAGAGTGCACAACACTGCTATCTAACTGCTTTCTCTTACAGAAAGGATTTACTCCTCTACATGTGGCTGCAAAATATGGGAAAATTGAGGTAGCCAACCTCTTGCTTCAGAAGAATGCATCTCCTGATGCTTCTGGAAAGGTAGGACAGAAGAAGCTGCTTCTAATTGCACAGTGAATATCTAAATGCACATAATGTTCTAATAATATCCTCCCACCTACTTACCATCACACTCGTATCCACAGCCTGAATTTAACTGGAATGGATTTCATGTAATATTCCAGTCCTTACTGGGGCTGCCAAGAGTCAGCACACTCTTGACAAAAGTGACTTTTATTGTCATTAATTGACAACAAAATTGTGTCCTCTCTGTACTCTTCCAGGGCAATGGAGACAAACCATTCCCCTACCTTCCTGCCCAGATTATTTACAGTCCTTATCAGAGTATTCAGGCAGCTGGCTCTGCTCCCCCAGGTCTCATGACAGGGGGTAAAGCCCAGTAGGACCTCAAGCTTTTTAAACTAAGCTTGGATTTTTACAGATCCGAGGGACAGTTTACTTCTTCACTGCAGTAAAAGAAAAACATTGCCGAGAGTGTGACCTCAGGGTCAAAATTTCTTACCTGCTCTGTCCTGGGGTTAGCACAGATATATGCTTCTCTGTTCATCTTCCCCAAGAGAAGTGAAAAGGACTTTCACAGATCAGTAAGGATTTTCAAATATGTTTTGTTTTTTGATTCTGAAGTTATCAAAGACTCTGGATACATGAATGAGTAACAAACGTGTTTTTTCACCTTATCAACTCCAGTTTTCCAAACTCTTAAGTTTTCCCTGGAGAGAGTCTGTAACAGCACTTGTTTGTTCTGCATGTGTTTTTAGAGCGGTTTAACACCACTGCATGTAGCCGCACACTACGATAATCAAAAAGTGGCACTCCTGCTGTTGGACCAGGGAGCTTCACCTCACGCATCTGCCAAGGTACAAGTACTGATCATTCTAGGGGAACAATACCTGGGCTTTTTGTGTCACTTTATTCCCTGTCTACCTCTGTTCTTTCTGGATTGTATATGCTTGCAGTTTCAGGAGGCTCAGTGACCTTGTTTATTAAAGTCTCACAACCACATAAAGCTGTTAGAATAATCCTACAGGTGAATAAAATAGCAGTAAAAAGTCAAATATAGGTGTAGAAACATTTAAAATCTCTAGTTTCAATAAAGGTCAGTCTCGGCAAATACTGAGCCTTGCTTTCACTTGTCTGGTCTCCTCAATACCTTCTCCAAGCCAGCCAAATTTATATCATTGCGTCTTAACATCTGTGCAGGGTAAGCTTGGAGTTAATGCCTTGCTAAAATAAATCCTGTATTGTGTCACAGGATGACTTCTGAGGTGTGATATGTTTCTCAGTATAATGTACATAATAACTAACGTGTTTCACAATACTTCTACCCCAGTGTAAATGGACTGGTGAGAAAATAAAACAACTAGTCACAGTCCTGCTTTGATTGCAATTTACAGTAGGCAAGACAACACACACATAGTGTAAGATTTCAGGGAATATGAAAGAATAAATATTTAAATGCATTCTGGTTCTGAGTAGAAAAAAGAATTTAGAGAAGCTTAAAGTGTCTTTATCTTTTGTGGATCCCAGTTTTATGTATGGATCGATAATCGATAGCTGGACAGCAACAATACGTAAGAAGCCTATGTAGGTTCAAGTGAGATAAGTGCAGTGTAAATGCCTCATCTGAAACAACCCAAATACATTCCTAAAATTGCTGCAAAAAAACCCCAAACCACTGTGGAAAAGTGAGAGCTAGTGGAAAACCCAGTATTGCAGATAGAAAGACAGCTCTCCTTGATTGCCTTCCTCTCACACATGGCTGAATGTAGCCATAACACTAGAGGACTTCTGCACGGCTAACGAAGAGGATGGAGCCTGTCATACATGGTAGATCCCAGAGCTTATAGTGCAAAGGAGAGGAAAGTTAAATAAACACGGATAGCCAGCAGCAACGACCCAGTCTAAAATCAATAATGTCGATAGTGGCAATCTGCCAGAGCAGTGCCCCAGGAGGTGAACTGGAGCGATCTCTGATCTTTTACTGCTGCAACGCAGCACTCTTAAATGCCACTGTCAGGAAGAAAGGGCCTTCTGAAGGGGATGAGAAGACACTGACCCAGTTTTCACTGAAGGAAACTGCCGGTGGAAGCTGTGCGTCCTGTAGGGGCAGGTATTGCAGCAGCCACTGCCAAAGGCTTGGGAAGTCCAAACCAAGGTGGAAGCGCTATAGACTATAGTATAACATTACACAAACCCCTGTGTCAGGTCACCTTAGTTTTCCATCTGTAACAGAACAGTTTTGCAGTTGCCCCTTCAGGCCTTCCCAGTGTCAGCTAAAAGTCTTCCTAAAAGAAAGCATTTATTAGCATTCTGCAGGAAGTGAGCCACAGCAACACTGAGTAGAGCATCAATACTAAATAAAATTAATTGTAGCATGTTTGTTGCTTTAGGCACCCATTGTGCAGTCATCTGCAAGATGATGTTGGTAACAGGAGATGATTTCCCATTTCTTTTGTAAATGTGGTCTAATAAATAAATGTGTTATGGCTTATCTCATCACTGGCTCCACAGTCAGTTTCATCAGCAGTTCTTTTTTGTGTGACACTCCTGTTTTTAACAGTGATCTTAGGATTGGTTCATTAGCCTGGCCCAGCAGCATTTGCCTTGAAGAGTGATCAGTGAAAGGGTATGGGAAGTGGCCATGTCAGAGAACAGTGCTGTCATACAGTTATTCTGATGAACCATTCTTCTTTTTCATTGGCCAACATCAGGCTTGTACCTAACTTTAATTTGGCATTGACCTTACAATGCTTCTCTTCCCCTGGCCCCAAAGCCTCATTTTTTTCTCTGTCCCTTCATCTCTAACATTTTTCCCTTTTTACCTCTTTTCCCTGGCAGACAATAACCCAATCTCCTTCTTTCCAAACCTCTCTGTTCCGTTCTGCATCTATGCATAGTGACATAGCACAGCCCTCATCATGAGGAGAAGATGCAGACTTGAGACTGAGCTGAATTTCGGCTTTTATTTTTCAGCTTTCTTTCTGTCTTCTGTTGGCAACCTGCTGCTTTCCATTCCACTGAAAGCAATGTATGCCCATTCCTGAAGAAAAGGCTTGAAAACTGCATTTGTTATTTTACAAAACATACATGAGCTCCATTTAAAATACACAGAGTTTAGCATATACACAGAATTTACACACAGGATTTAGTAGGTGCTTATGTGGCGATGGCTGTTTTACGTGTCAGCCTTGTGCAGGAAGTCTAAGGGGGAGCATTCTGTTTGTTTTTCCTGAAGCATTTTATCTTCAAAGTGAAGGTTCAGTGGCCGTATACTTCCATTATTAATTGTGGCTCTGTGTTTCCAAGGTGTCGTTTCGAAATACATGAGCGTCTAAGGTCTGAACTGAATCTCAATTGAATTTTGAAGGTTACAGAACCTTTTCCACGTGGAGTTAGTGCTGTGTCAGCTCTCACTTCCAGATTACCGTTAAAGCAAGCTCTCTTGTAGTAATTTCTGTGTTCCTGTGTATTTATTATTTGCTCCTACCTGCATGGCCCTGCATTTGTTGTGATCTGCCTTCCCATATTGTTCAGCCCTGCTGCCCCACAGGGAGCAGCCAAGCCACATGAATCCTTTGTGCCTTTAGAGAGATTTTATTGGGCTGTGTAATCTGAGATGCACATGGTACTGATGATACCGTACGAAACAGTTTATGCAGCTGGGGTCTCACCCCTCCAACCTTCTACCTTAGACACATGCATATGCCTGCACATTTGCGCTAGAATGAGGGCTAATACATTTCTGAAAGAATAAGTTCTTGATTAAACAGGCATCGAATTGCAATCTGTACCAAAAGCTGGCCATACCTTAATAAGTGTTTTGGTATTTGCACACCAATCAGTTATTCTTTATATCTATTTATTTATTTTCTGCCAAATTTATTATTTTTGCAATTATAAAATTTTATCATGCAGTAGATACTGCATTTTTAATTTTAGTAGTGGGCTCACTGGATACACATATGGGAAGGAAAATAAGGATGCAAGACTCTCAAATTATGCTTTAATTTTCCCTTGATTTGAACAAAAACACCCTGTCAGTAAGTTTAGGGTAAATGCTGAAGGAAGGCCGTATTTCATGTACATAATGCTTTCATTCACACTGCCAAATGGAGAAAAAAGCAAACAATAACAGCTGTTCTGAGTTATGAATACACATCCTGCTCTTCTGTTTGTTAAAGATTTTACGTACATTTAAGGAAAAGTAGCAAACATCTGTGAAATGAAACTCAAATTCCTATTGCTATAGGTTGTGCTCTTCTGAACAGAATTTTTTTTTCCCCAAATTTTAAAGTTTCTTTCAGAATCCTCCTATTTTGAGCAGCGCTTCCAAAACCAGACTGCTTAAAGCTCTGATACGTTCATTTGTACAACTCAGTAATATTGTATTTGACCATGTTTGACAGAATTTTTAGAACTAATGACTTACTTTCATAGAGCCAGATAGGTACAGGAAAGTGATTTATCACATTGTTTAATGAGTAGCTTGCAATGAAGTGCTTTCTGTTGACAGAACGGCTATACGCCGCTGCACATAGCTGCCAAGAAAAACCAGATGGACATAGCGACCACACTGCTGGAATACGGTGCTGATGCCAATGCTGTAACCAGACAGGGTATCGCCCCTGTACATCTTGCCTCTCAGGACGGCCACGTGGACATGGTGTCATTGCTTCTTACTAGAAATGCTAATGTAAACCTCAGCAACAAGGTAAGTGTTCTCCCTGCTCGGTGCTAAGGCAATAAACAAACATGGTGACGAGAAGGATAGGGGCCTGCATTAAATTTTGTCCACTGTGATTCTGCATGTTCTGAAAACCACTGCAGGTATTTGAACATACATCATTTCTGCTAGGAAAGAGAGCAGCATGCAGCATGCTGTGTCACACTGAATGAACTGTATTTCATAGTACCCAAGTTTTGATGAGAGCACATGCTGCAGAGGAGCTCATTAATCCATCTCCCTCGCTTCCACGTTTTGCTAGTCTGCCAAAACATTCCCAGAGAGAAAATGTCTTCCTCCCCTCAGCACTTTGTGGGGTTGGCGCGTGTCATTTATGAGCCTCTAGATGTATGCCTGCCCATTAAGCAATGGCAGCAACTAACTTGTTAAGGGAAGATGATTTTTTTTATGGGATAATAACAGCAAGGTTGTCTGAGATTTTGTTCATTAATATAAGTAATTCTTCCTCCCCAGGGGGTGTTTCTTAAAACACTGTGACTTTTGGTGTAATTTCTTCTGGGGGAAGGAAAGGGAAGTAGGTAGATTTTAGTTTCTACACGTATGAATTTCTAGGCCATTACGTCTGCTCTGTAGTAATGTTTCTAGCGAATGTGCAGCCTTAATTCTTTAAATGCCCCACTAGACATCAAAAAAGTGCAGTTTCAGTATGGATTTATGTGGCTGAAGTAGAAAGGCAAGAGACAAATTTTTCATGGAAAATATTTCTTATTCTCAGCAGGTAGAAAGACTTGATGTCCTCTAAGGCTGTGGGTAATGCTGCACAGGGCTGCTATGTTTTCCTGTTTCTAACTTTACAGTTTGGTTATTTTTGGGCCTCCCTTCAGGAAGCTTCTCTTGCAGATGTTGATTTTTCCCCCCATCTCAAGTGTGTGGGTTTGTGCAGTGCAGGATGTACTTTGTATCCCCACAGGGCAATTTGCCATGTACACATTCTGCATCACATTGGCCATCATGGTTTTGCTGCTGAGGCTAATACAGAGAGCATGACTGCAGCTGCTTAGCATTTTGATTCAGTCCCACTAGAGATTAATTCCTGCAACATCCTTCAATCTGTTAGTGTTTGGTTGTAGTCTAGTTTCTCATTATACTGATAAAACCACCTTTGGAAAATAGTTCCCCTGTTCTCACTTAGGGATGCACATTTCCTCCAAGCTCAGCACTTAACGTTTGAAGCCAGATATTTAAAGCACACTAACATTTGAGTTTTGCAGTGGAAATAAAAAGAGCATTTGTTTTCCATAGAATGATTGAGAACTGAATACTCTAAGCCCCAGTGTGGGCACTGAGCACTTATTTAATCTTTTTGGAAGGTTTGGCCCATAATATCCAGGCTCCATTAGGTAATTTACAGTTGGTTACTGTTATGTATTTGTGTAATGTGACCCACTGAAGCTGCACTGTCATCAGGATTGCGTGTTCGAGTACAATACAGTGGAACGCTCTCAGAGTAACTGCCTTTGGTAGCAAGTGCATGGTGGACATGAGTTTGGGTTCAAGGGTAGGAAGCTTAGCGAGAGTTTCTGCCTGACGTGCCAACTGCTGCCACCTGCTCTTCTGTCACTGGTGCTAAAGGCAGTAGGAACAGGAGGAGAGAAAAAGCTGTAATTTGCAAGTAAAGGATATTCTTTCCCATTCCTAACGACATCCCAATAGCAGATTCTCTCTTCTACCTCTTCCACCTGAGAATTTGCACATGACACAAAGTTGCATAGCTTTCTGAGGCTTTAAGGATTTTAGCTCTCAAGTTTCAGATAAGGAAAGTAATGATCTTTCCAAAAAGTAAGTGTCAGTACATGTCATCCAGCAAGTCTCTGTGTTCCCCAAGTGGAGAGAAATGGACCAGATTTCAGAGAAACATAGTTTAATCTTTTCTGTTTGTTTTAAAATTATCAAGTAGAGAAGTAAAAGGTAAGGATAAATCTGAGTTATGTTACTTCAGGAAAATTTGTACAAGTGTAAACAATAATCCAGTGTTTCTTTTAAAATCTTGCTCGTTCTAAGGAAGTGAATTAGGAGGTAAAAAAATACTTTGCAGTTTTTTCTTAAAATGCTTTAATTTGGTATTCCACATTCAGCCCTGCATGAAGAAATGTTCCCTGTGTAGAAGAAATACTATCTTTCTGGCTTTCAAATTGTGCTTTCTTGCAAATCAACAAATGTGATTAGGAAGCAGATTACACAGTGAAAGTGGAATTTATAATTCCTTTAAATTCCATAGGCTGTTTTGAGTCTTACTAATACCTGAATTTGCATTTTAGTATTCATGTGCTTCATTGTTACTTGCTGCTTTTGATTTACAGAGTGGACTGACACCACTCCACCTGGCTGCTCAAGAGGATAGGGTCAATGTAGCAGAGGTTCTTGCTAACCAAGGAGCTGCTGTTGATGCACAGACAAAGGTATGAGCATCGCTGTCAACCTGTATTATTTCCTTTCAGGGAGGCAGGAGCCCTGTAGACTGGACTAGTAATCAATTTCAGGGTGAAAGTGAAATAACAGCAGAGAAACATTCCTTGTAATAAATTATTATAGAATATATTCCAAAAACTGAAGATATGTAAATTTGAATGTTTAGTGTTACTGCTTTGAGCAGGAAGCTTATTCCTTGCCAAATGTTTAGATCAATATAGATTTAGATTGTATCCTACTATTGTGTGTCACTGAAGGTAAGTGGGATTGATCTGTTTTTTATGTAAGGAAACTTTCAGAAAAGCTTGAGCACTCTCTACAGAGAATCACATTGTCTTTTACCATATTCATACACTCATCTACTTTTGGTATTTTTATGTGTTGTGTATACTTTCCATTCAGCTGACAATAGAAACAACACAGCAGAACTGCTACTTAAAACATCTGTATTTATAGCAAGAGAATTTTTAAGTCACTTTGTGTTGCAATCATAGCGAGGCGAGTTATTTCATCGTAAGGGTACATTCTAGGGAATTGACTTTTCTGTTGTCCCCAGTTCACACTAGATTGTTATTCTCCTGATGGTAAACATTAGCCTGTCAGACTGTCAGTAAATATTGCTCTACCTTCAAAAATAATGTAAGAGAAGAATCATTTAATTCTTGAGGACAAATTTGAAATTCTTTATCACTGTTATCTAATATGAAGTATATATATATGCGATAGTGGTCCGTTTCAAATTTACTTGCCTAAAAATAGTTATGCCTGAAGTAAATATTTGGACTCCTAAATAAGAGACCTGGCTTTCTAAGGTACTTGGGGATGGCCTTTGAGACCCCAAGCAATGACACCTCTCACTTCACAGTATTGGTTTTAAGAGCAATGGCATGAGTAAATTCCAAGAGCCTGTGGTTTCACGCTCACTAATGGTGTATATGGTGCTCAGAATTTAATGATGATGATCTCAGTTTTTATTACTCTTGCATTCTTCGTGCATTATCTAGATCTCAGAGTCATTCCTTTAGCTGTGTAAGAAATCAGTTGTGATCAAATACTTGGACTGTAGCTGATCAAATCAGCTGAATGAATGAAGTCTCACAATCTGAGCTGCACCCTTTGTGCAGAGTAACAGCTTTCACAACTCTCTGCTAGGTGTGTGCCACAAGTTTAGGTGCTGTGCTTGCATCCTGGAAATGTCCAGGTGTGTCAGACTGCCCGGCAATATAATCATTCTGTCATCACACTGACATCTCAGAAAGGGGTGAATCCATCATCATCTCTGGCTGCAGCTCGGCTGATCATAATCCATGGCAGAGGGAAAAGCCATTGTTATGTGATTTTTCTACTGTGTAATTCCAACCATACCAGCTACCGATTGCAATATTATTCTGACATGAAACTGAAATAGTTCTGCTGAAGTCCTAGGAGCTTCTCCAGCTTTATACTTTTGTAACATATCCTCAGCCTGTATTTTACAGATGAATCAGTCTGGGTTCTTATCATCTGCTAAATCATCCACCAGTAGATGAGATCTGCCCTGGTTCATTCTTTCCATGATTTCCTCAGATATATGTGGTTTCCTTTCTGGAGATAGTTCCTACCTGGTTTTGGTTTCTTAGCAGGACATTGCCAAACCTGCTCTTTTAACTTGGTCAGAGCTGCATTGCCTCCTAGCCCGTACAGCTCGTTTGTGAGCATTTGCCTTTCTCGCACTCTTCTCTGTCCCACAAATAGTACGTAGTCTAAGGAGACATTTACATTGACAGGTGCAGGCAGTCACATGTTCCCTTTGCCTGCTTTCCAGTGTCCAAATAGGATCCAGTTCTGGGCTAGTGGCCTTTTAGTCACATTAGCTTGGTGGAAACGTCTGAGATACTGTCACAGCTGAGAGGCAGGGCATGTTTGTTGTGTCTCAGGGCCAGCCTGGCACTGTTGCACTGGCTCTGTACTGAACTTTAAGCCTAGCAGGGTGGCAACGTGGTGGTGCTGGCATGTGACTGTAGAGACACACAGAAAAGGAACTTCAGTATCTCATTCAGAGATCTCCTCTGGGTGGAGCTGAATTTCTTAATTGCATCTCTGAAAATTGAACTAGTCAGTAGGTAAAATGGTACACAGGGAAAAAAATGCAGGCATATTTGACAATCTGCAGTATGAATCCTGTCATCAGTATAATTTTAAAGAAGCCAACAGTTCTTCATCTTCGTTCCTCAGTTATATATGTAACTAATGGAAATAAAGAGTATTTTCCCAGTACGGGAAAATTTCCATGGGACTGCCCCATAGTTGTCAGGAAATGGGACAGGGATTTATAGGTCAGGCAAAGTCATGCTGTATTTAAGCAGGACTACTTTGTGGTGTAACAGATCACCTCTCTGGGAAAATGTGCATTATCAATCCTGTAGGGCTCTGTGGTGAAGAACACCCGCTATGGCTTGTCCTCCTGCCTACCATGCTAATTTGCCCTCTCTGCTGTAGGGGACTGTCTGCTCCTTAGGAAGAAAGTGCCCACGTGCCTTGCAGAATCGTGTTGGAGTGGAGCGAGCTTGACGCTTATTCACTGGCTTCTGCAGAGTCCCATCTGCTGGGTTTGTGCAGCAGTGAGCCCTCTGGGCTCCACACAGTCGGCCACATGGGGGTCGTCTGCCAGATATCCACTCACTATGGCCTATGATATAAGAACTTTAAGTGCCAATGCAGTACCATGTATTTTAGCATGGAATAGTTTCTAAATAAACTGGTGATCATCTTGAGTTCTAAGGAAAGAGCTGACAAGCTCTGAACTTCTACAATGAAGGAAAAGTGTTATGCTGTAAGAACTGCCATACCTTGACCTCATGTTCTATGCAGGTGAAGTTTAGATGATTGGCTTGTAAAATAGCAGCTCTGTAGTTGCAAGCGCTCTTGTTTAGATGGATTAACTGTTCTATGGCAATAAAAGGTCTGTGCGTGCTGCCTCTAAAACCAGAGGCACTGGGGAGCAAGATACAGCAACAGCTGAGTTGGCTCCAGGAGCATTGTTACTATACTTGCATGTTTGCATGAAACTGTCCAGCATGTCCAGTTCAGGTTCATTACTTCGGACATCCAGTGGCAGAGATGTGGCCATCCACGCCTTAAAAGTCAGTGAAGCTGCACAGCTTAGAGTGGCATTGTATTGGGGATTTCAGCAGTGTTACTGCTGACCTTCTGGTTTCTTCTCTCTGTTTCACATCCGTTCGCTTTTGTTACTTCAGCTATTGCGGTCTGGATGACTATTCAGTAGTCTTTTTTAAATTTCTTGTTTAGATTCTGTCCTTATCATATTTTTCATTTTCCTAGGCTAAGTAAGCATCAGTTACGTCACTTCAGCACAGTATCTGTCACTAGAGAGAGAATACTTAATATCTTAGCAGGTCATTCACCTTCTTGAGTAGGGACCAATGAGCTATCGTTTTCCAGCTCTGGTACATGTTCTTTAATCATCATTTATTTATAGCTTACCACTCCCTGTGAAAACATCTACAGTTTTACAGTTTGCAATTCTGACACATGGGAGTTCTTACTCCTGCTCAGATTCTGTGGGACACGCAAGATAAGGATTTTTCAGGTGATTAGAGGAGAAGATTGGGCAGAAACACATTTTATATCTTGAAGCTATAGCAGAGAAGAAAGATATGCAATACTACAGAAAATCTTTACTGCAGAAGATTAGTCTGTATGATTGAGATCAGTTTTGGCTCTAAAACTTATGAGCATTTTCAAAATTGCTCTCAAACCTGAACCATTGCAACTGTGGTCCTCTCTTGGGGTGGTTTCCCTCCCAAGAACATTTTTTTCCTGAACTTTATTGTAGAAAAAGGCATGAAAGGAAGAGTAGCTGATGGTTTTGAAGTCCATTTATTGATGGTGTTACGGGATCCTTCTGGTTCTGCTGCATCAATTAACTAAATAACTTCTAATCCCAGAGCCGCTGCAGTCTGTCTCAGTCGATGCTGAAGAGTAAACAACACTGGTTTAACATGCCAGAAATAATGCTTGAGAGGCCACAAGGCTGTTCCTGCCACTTGAGGATGACATTTTGTGTTGTGGTTTAAAGCCCAGCAATGTTAGACTGAGCTCCAATTGATAAACCACAGAAAACACCTATCTTAATATGCAAGAAGCAAATAATAGAACAGTGGAAAAGTAGCAACACTAAAATGCACTTCAGATGGTGAAGCTTCAGAGCTGCTGAAAGGACCTAGGATTCAATATCATGCTTAACACAAGGAGTGCTCATCTTACACATAATACTGGGAGTTAAAAATCAATCTGAAGCCATGGCTATGAGCAGATATTCCTTCTCTGGTGATCATGTTGAATGTGTAAGAGCTATACTGGTACATGTGATGTTGCTTTTGTTGCAGGGATTTTGTACTGGGAATTGGCACGATTAAATATTGTTTCATGGCTCAGCAGGTCTCCGCATGTCATTTTTCAACTCTTTATTCCATTGGATAGTGTTATTGTGGGATACAGCATTGCCATGATAGACTGGCAAAGAGAAGAGTGCTGATTCAGTCAAGGATGAAGAGCAGGATTTGGAGCTTTGATCTCAGTGCAGGTTGTTTTAGTCAAACAATTGTGATGCTGTATTTGGTGTTGAGGGTCTGCTGGGGGAATCGATGGTCTTGCAGTCCCTTGTTGATGACTGTCTGGAAAATAAAGCCAATATTAAACTGTCTATTGTTCCTAAAACTGTAGTATTGGTAGGAGATAATGGTGACTGAGAGGTCACAATGTTCTTTTGCCGGTTGAGTTGGGCCTTTTATTTCAGATTTATTCAGGTCTGCCTGCCTTGTTCTGATAGGAGCCTCGTACCAGCCTGAGTGCTACAGCGGATCATAACAACAACCCAGTTTTTCCATTGGAATATCAAATTTTCAGATGCAGAAAGAGATAGGAAGGAGGCAGAGAGGGTGGGAAGTGCTATCGAAAAGAATCACTTTCAGACAGAATGAACACTCAAATACAGGGATCTTCAGTACATTTTCATGGTACATTATCTCTCTCTCCTTGGCTCTTGGTACGTGCTCAGTTGTTGTCAAGACATTTGTGTGGAAATTTCCAGCCTAATAATGTGCAATAATGAACTCTTGTAAGGTACTGCAACATGTTAGGCCCTAATTCAGCGAAGCAGTGAAGTACGTGTGCACACATAGGCTTCTCTCTTTCATTCAATCAAGGGTGGATGCCTTTGTGATCTTTGGATCCTAGAGCATTTTCTAGCCTTATCAACGATAATACCGTAGCTTCATTGTCTGACATTTACAGCAGAAAAAACAAAAACAGAGCAGCTTGAGAGTCAGCAGGACTAGATAGATGCGGTAATTCAAGCTGTTAAGATTTATGGTTATTACCAGTGGAGGACATTAAAGTAATTCACTGACATGATATACAAGACTTGTGATAATTTCCCTCAAAAAATTGAAGGACAAGAGAATAAGGGCTGTTTTGTGTTTGTGTGTTCCATTACAATTGAAAAGCTCAGTATTTCTGATTTTTTTTTTTTTTTTTGGCACTTATTCTTGTGGCTTTTGATAAGCCCTTCCCAGCTGCTAACTCCCATATCATTGCTCATTCTTTAAAACAGCTAGAAGCAGCATGGTGGCTGACTGCCAGAAGGTGATGCGCGTTAAGAGCTGCATTAAACAAAAGCCCTAATTTCCTTGGAAGTAACTTTTTTAATATTAGGATGCCTACTAAGTCCTGTGGTGCTTTGCCTGTAAATATAACTCTGAACCTAAACTGCTCTGCAGAAATGTGTATAATTGTGGGACAGGGTTGATTTGGTTGTTGGGTGGGGTTTTTTTTTTTTAATTAGTAATAGCTTTTGGAGCAAAATATTTTAGCTTCCTGGACACATTTCTGAAGAGAATGAAAGTAGCAAACTCAAGTAGCCGTGAGAGCTGCTACTTTTATAGTGAATTTGGTTGTGTAATTGCAGAACCTGCCAGTTGGGGTTTTTCAGAAAAGAATATCTGTTTTCCATGAGAATGTTGGGATATAAATATAAATATTATACCTTCCTGAGCCAAAACCAGTTGAATGCAGGAATCTGTACTGCAGCTGAGAAGCAAATGATCGCCTTTCTGTGTCTCAGGCATTAAAAGGGCGTTTTGCTAATTAGTTTTATTTTGACCAATGCCTTCACTACAAACATTGCTGACTATAAGCATGAAAGATGTCCTCTGGTGGCTGATGAGGCCTAACATGCCCAGTGAGATGTGACCTGCCGTGTCAGATCTCTGTCACTCTGCTGTCAGTGACTGTGTGCTGCGTTAGGCGCTGCCTCGTCAAGCACGACATGATGTGAGATGACCACAGGGTATGGCAAACTTAAAGCTCCCAGGCCCCTCCAGGGAGTTCAGACAGGAAACTAGTATTTTGCCACCGGGCGAGCAGGTGCCCACATTGCTACTCAGGACACATGTGACGCCTGAGATGTCCTTCTCTGCGTGATGCAGAGAAACTGTCTTTCAGTGCACACGTCTCCAGCTGCCGTACCCGACCAGGCCAGCAGCACCAAGAGCTTCAGAGTCTCCTTCAGCTTCAGATCTGGGACACCAGGAGCTGTAGAAAGGAGAATAGTGACCACGTCACTGTGGAAATGTCATGATTTCTGCCATGCACGTGGAGGGGAAAGAGAAGTTTTCACTTAGTCTCTGATTGAAACAGCAGGCTGGTCAGGAGTGACAAAGAGCATCGATAATTACTCCTCTAGCCATTTATGAAGGTAAATCTTTGAATATACCATTTGTAGAAGAAAATTGATGTTGTGCTGCAGTAAATATCAGGGATTTGATAGGTCCCCCTTCAATATTCATTGTTACAGGCCGGAGAGAGGAGCCGTTACAGACCACTTCAAAGGGAAATTTGAGATCAGCTGGTCTTGGCTGTCTGATACTCTCCAGATTTTCATGTTTTAAGGTTATTAGCAGGGGTTCCCAGCAGGTGGCCCTTGACTTTGGATTTCATCTACCCAGTTGGTTTTATGATGTCTGATTTTTGTTGACCTTGCAGTTCATGTTAAGAGGCCTGTATTTTGAAGGGGGAGAAGGGAATTAAGTTTATGTAGGAGGAGGTTTCACAGTATTTTTTTTAACTGATATTTTGATAGTTTGGCCATGTTTTAGTCTGAGTTTATCTTTGGATGTGTAGAAGCAGGGGCTGCAGGAGCTGTGTTTGGGGTACGTGGCTGTGAGTAGGCTCAGCATTCTGCTGAAGACTCAAGACTCTGGCCAGCTTAGGGAGCCCTGTCAGATTCAGACCCCAGGCACTGCTAGGAAGCTGTTAGGCCAACCCTAAACTAACAGCAACTGTAAGATGAGGTCCCAGCATACAGTTCATGATAATTACATTTTAACTAGTGCTCAGGTTCTTACCACTGCGCGCAACTATTCGGCAGGAAAAGTTCTTTGTAGTCATTTGGCATCTAATCTAATGTTCGTATTAAGTCAACGGAAAGTTTCATTCTGCTGATGCCAATGGAATTTGGATCCGGCACTATTTCTTGCAATGATTAACTCTTCCTGGTTGTCAAACCTAGTGGTTTCTTTAGATGGCAAAGGGTATGTAATAAACTAAAGAAAAAATACACACCCTAATTTAAAGTAACTGGCACAGCTACCATCTCCTAGCATGTGTTAATACAACTGAAATTAAATATCCTTGTATGAAGCAGTATGAGAGGCAAAGTGACATGAAGAAAACGGTGTGTCTAAACCCACAGACATTTGAAACTTCCTTGTAGTGGAAATAGTTCACATTTGAGGTTTTCTCATTCTTTCTTCTGAGGAGCTTTGACCTCATGGCTTGAAGAGGAGGTGTAATGCTGGCTACTGAACCCCAGACCTTGGACTTGCCTTCTCAGTGCTTTTGACCAGGTTGTCTAACCTGCCTGCACCTCACTGGCAAGGATGTACAACTGAAGGATGACAGGCCACAGCTTTTAACTCCCTGTGTGCCTCTATCTCTTGGGCACCAGGCTTTTCTTCTTGGAGCAGGAAAGCAAAGGCACCTTTTCACTTTTAACACTGATGAGAGCAGCAGAAGCCTGGTCAATACAAGACCAGCCCATTTTTCAGTGTTTCTACCCATGAGGTTGGATTTTGGATCTGGTTGCAGATCGTTCAGTACCAAATAGTATATTTTCCTTCTGGCCACGTCGCTGCTTTGGACTCTATCAGCAGCCAGGACATGCACTATGGCCGTGTTTCCCCCATATGTGTTATAACTGATCTTTCTGCCGCTGAAATTAGTGATCTCAGCCTCATCTCTTATCCGTTTTCTGAAAGCAGAATTCTTGTAGATTAACAGTAGTGCACATTCGTGGCATATTTTTCCATGTGTTTAGTGTCAGATATGATTTTTACAGCTTAGTAGTTGATTTTTCCATAAAAACTGGTAATGGAGCATGGGGCCAATACCACATTAGAAGTCTCACAGAGTAGCAAAAGGACATGTTACATTGGCAGTGTAGTTTCATTCTGCTTGCAAAATGGTGACACCCCATGTGAACACTGGCTAAGATGACCCTTCTGGCATCTCAGAGCGTGTCAAGTGGGTTCATAACACCTGACCTTTAAGGGGAAAGGAATCCCGATGACTCACCTCAGGAGAGAAGGAAGTCCATTAGTTCATCTCTGTGAGCCAAGCAAAGCATCTGCTGGAAAGCCATCAAGCTATTAGTATGACTTGGGGGGAGGTTTGGGGAAAAGTGGCCTCTCTCCATGCCATAGAGAAAAATAACAAGTGTCCCGTTTAGAGGTAGCCACCTCCCAAACTATCCTTTGTACAGCTCTAGATTAATTATGTTTGTTAAGGAAGAAGAGATAGCATTGTCTTGCAGGGAAGATAAGGCAGGAAAAGATAATTACTTCAAGAAAGATAATCTAATCATTCCCAATATGTTAAGCATCTCAAGTCAGTCCACCTTTTTCAAAACTGCTAACAGTGTGCTCATGGACTAAGAGATTAGAAAAAGAGCAGCAAGAGCAAGCTTTGGTCCTCTTTGTTTTGCTGCATTGTATGTTAAATGTTAACTGTTGATTGAAGTGTTTATTATAATTAACAGGTTTCAACGTGCTGTTTGACTTATTTTTAAAGGGAGTGAGTTCAGAGTCAGCCTAGTGACTCCTGCTTTGTTACCAGGAGTAGTTTTTAAAAAACAGTAGTAATTTAAAGAAAAAATCTTGTCAGATTTTTAAGTGATATTCTTCTTGTTACTTACTGGTTTTAGACAAATTTCTAAAATGTGTATACTTTATTATAAAAAGCTATTTAGTTGTGTTTAGAACATTTAGTGGGGAAATCCCAATGTTGACAAACAGTTTTAGTCTGTTCACTAGAAATGAAAAACAAGTAATAGGAACAAAAAGGATACAGTCAAGTTTCTCATATTTGCAGTTGCCAAGAAAAAGCCATTTCTTCCAGTTTGTGTAACACAAGGACAGACACATGAAAAATTAGACCTTTCTGTCATAGAGCCTCAATTTACCAGCTGGTGTTCCAGTTTCTGTAGGACTATATTGTTCTGGCAGAGCTGGCAAATCAGTTGCATTGTTTTAGATTTACCTTCCGGGTATTTCAGTCAAAATGGATGAGCTGCAAATTGCACCCTGGCTGAGGCAGCCCACAGCATGCCTGGTTTTTAGAAAATTGTTATTACTTACTTTTTTCTTTATTTGGTTATTATCACACTGTAGGAACACCAAGCATGTGAAGCTCACTCTGCAAGGCATTATCCACACATTAATTTTAAAAGCTGGGCTCTGCCCCCATCTGACCATTGGAGAGGAAGTCAAATCTTTAACCAACACTGCATGTGTTGAAGATTACAGAAATACAAGGCATTCAGAGAGGTTCATAAGGAGTGGGACTTGAATAAACATTCGAGGTGCTGTTTTTTTCCAAGGTTGGAGGATTTTTCACATAGGCCAAGGAAATAAAGCTTAACAGGATTTTTGCTGTTTTGTGTCTGGTTTGTTGGGTTTTTTTTGTCAGGGGAAGTGTGGAATATTCACGTTCACTAATTGCTTATGTTCATTCTAGATGGGATACACTCCTTTGCATGTTGGCTGCCACTACGGAAACATAAAAATTGTTAACTTCCTTCTGCAACATTCTGCAAAAGTTAATGCCAAAACGAAGGTGAGTTTTCCGCCTCTGCCTCGCTCACTCAGTGGAGGCGGCTTCTGCGCCGTGTCCGCTGCAGCCTTCCCCTTTCCCTGCAGAACGGGTACACGCCGCTGCACCAGGCTGCACAGCAGGGGCACACACACATCATCAACGTCCTGCTCCAGCACGGCGCGGCGCCCAACGAGCTCACTGTGGTAAGTGCAAGGGCTCCACCGCTTCCCCCTCGGGCTCAGTCGTCCCACCCCGTGTAAATCCTTTAAGCAAGGGAAATGTGAAAAAAATATACGTGGTGGGAGAGGAAAAGAGCAGAGGAAGCTTATTCCCATCGCCCCCGCATCCTCTATGCCATCATCTATTCCAAAACTAGAATAGCAAACATCTGAAAATCTTTTCATTTTCATTCCATTTCTGTAAAGAGTTAAAAACTTAGTTATATATCCTACTACCCAAAATATATTTATTTCAATCACCAACATGCAAACATTTATTTGGCCTTTATTGTGCATACTTCTCCAGTTAATTAGCAGTTTCTACACTTTTCCTTGCTAACATTCATCTTTTGTTATAAATGTTTTAATTGCTAGAATGGAAACACTGCCCTTGCCATCGCTAAGCGACTTGGCTACATTTCGGTCGTTGACACATTGAAAGTGGTGACAGAAGAGACCATGACTACAATTGTAAGTACAGCTTAGTTCAGTAGCGAATGGAAGAATTTTTCCTAAGCCAGTGTGTTCAGCTTTGTTTAGTTATGTGTCTACTGAGATTCCAGTTTTATTTCCTCCTATTTCCTTTTAGCAGTATAAACTGGAAATTAAGTCAAATATGAGCAATATATTTTTAAGGTAGTACATTACTAGGATGTATTCATCCAATCAGAAAATGGGCAGTGTAAATGACTGATCATAGCTGCCATGTTCTTCCACACATCTTTTTGTTTAGGGCACAAACCACACGAATATGGGCTTGTTTGTAGTTGAAAAGACGTTCCTACAGACTTATGTAAATAGAAGCTGCTTCTGCCTTTTGAGAGGGTTTGCCAAGGGACTGATGTATAATGACTTGTATTTGGCCTAAGAAAACCTGTTCCAATCTAAAAAGCGGTTGGAATTTACTTTAAAGCACCTCATTACATAGTTTCTGGTGTCTTCTGCAAGATGGTGAAAGGCTGTCTTCTGCAAGCAGCCACAGTCAGCTGCTGCGAGCGCAGATACCCATTCACTGACTTGTACAGGAACTCCTGCTCATGTCTCTTGCCTCTCAGGAAGGCTGATTGCAGCATTAGCCAGGAGAGATTAAAGGGATTAGCAATGGTCAAATATTACATGCTACCAGAAAAACGGTGACTCACAGAATCCAAGATCTTTCTCAGAAAGATCTTTTGTTCATTAAAGTTTTGCCAAATTGCTCTACAAAAAAAAAAAAAATGTTTTGTGAGGTGAGGAGCCCCCATGTCCATAGGAGTAAAGCCAAAATTGAGTCTTAAGAACATAAATTTTTAAGCGTATCAGAGACGGAAAACAGTTACTCTGTGCTCCATGTTTTGTCATCGCCCATTTGTGCCGTCTGTCACTGCAAGGAGCTGGTTACAATAGGATGAGCATTTGGGATGACAGGCAGATTTTAGCTCTGCTGCTGCATGTGCCTTTTCTTCCTGTGACTTTCCTGATCATCGTCTATAATTCAGTAGCTTACAGAAAATCATTACAAAAAGCTTCAGTGCCTGAAAAAAAAAAAAAGTTCCGTGATTTTGCTAGTTTAACAGCAACGTGTTAAAAAACTTTGTAGGTAATTCCCACAAAATGAAATGTCTGAGGTTTTTTATAAGTTTCGTGACATTTGAGCTCATCTGCCTATACCAAGCCGGGACAGTAGCCCAAGAAACATGAACTGCCAAATGAGTATTCATGAGGTCCGAGAAAAGCTGAAATATTTTAAAATAAATGAAAAAGGAAAAACTATTTTGTTCTCCTGAAGTTAATAATGATATCTTGTTTGTATATGAAGGATGAGAAGTAATGGTGGTTAAAATAATAAAAACTCCACAAAGATGAAGGTGATTTTTGGTCTGGAGTTTGTTTGGTGGCTTGTTTTTTGGTTGGGATTTTTTTCTTTCTTTTTGTTGTTGTTGTTTTTTGTTCCACTGCACTTCTTGAATGGTAGCTCTGCAGGGTCTCCTGCGTGGTGTAAAACTTCATCAGTGCTTGTTGTGCAGTACCCCAGCTGAAGAGTAAAATTTGCAGGTGTGTCATTTATGGGATACACAGGTATTCTAGGAACAGGTTTCAGGCATTCATCACGTATTTTTTTTCTGCTTCTGATTTTCTTTTATATTGGTCTTTGAGTCTGAATCGATACAAACATCAGGATGAAAATCAACCAACCACTTCTGAGTTTCTTTCATGCACAAATTCCTTAAAAGGGTATCATTTGGTTGTGGTTACAATTGCATGTGGTTACAATTGTTCTCATTTGTGGGAAAAACACACAATTCATGCTGAGGCACCTCTGAAAAAAAATTACATAGGTTAAGCCAGCTCCCAAACTGCAGCATTTTTCTAATGAAAAGGAGAAATACTTCCCTCAGAAAGTTTAGTTTAAATAGTGATGACATATTCCTGCTCAAAATTTAGATGACTATTTAAAGAGTTCTTGTTAAACCCCTTAACATGAAACTCTTTCCAGTGCATTTGTTTCTTCTTTTGGTATCATCATCTCCAAGGTTTTCAGCTCATGCTTTTTCTGCTGTGGAAATGTAAATATAGTTTAAAACATAAGTATAATATTGTCTATTTCTGTAGTCTTTTTAAATTTATAGTTCAACACATCTATAAAAGGGAAAGCGAATAAGAAACTAAAAAAAAAAGATTTTATTTTGCTAACTGCGGTAAAAATATGTTCTACCTTGCATTTAATTTTTAAAATAACTGTAGTTTTAAGAAAAATGATGTCTGCATTCTGAAATGATTTTATTTTCTTTCACAGACTGTTACAGAAAAGCACAAAATGAACGTACCCGAAACCATGAATGAAGTTCTTGATATGTCTGATGATGAAGGTAGTAATATATAAAAAAATCCCTCTTGCTTATTTTTCAGTTGTCTGTTGTAAGAAATGTTTGGTTAAAAAAAGCAACCACCAAATAATATTAGTTGGATATGGTCTTTGCACATTTGTTATTGTTTTCTTTGATTGTTTTGTTGACACATTGATAGTCTATGCTTTTATTTAATTATTTTGTTTATTTAAATCATGCAGTTCGTAAAGCCAATGCCCCTGAAATACTCAGTGATGCTGAATATTTGTCAGATGTTGAAGAAGGTATTTGTGCATTTTTGTATTGCAGTGATATTTAACTTAAGGCTCTGAAAATTAATCCTTTCAGATAATTTTCTTATTAGCCCACTAACAATAATTTCTGCTTTACAATTAAGCACGCTTTCAACAATTATTTGAGCTATTGCTGATAATCCTCTAACTTTTTCTGAATTTCTTACTCCCAATTTTTAATCAAATTACTTCCACTTTCCTGGAATAGTCTTTTGCTGCTGCTTCTATAAAGTGGGGAATTGTTTTATTATTGTAACTGAAAATTTAAATATTGGACAGAAGAGTCCAATATCAAAACACTTTGGAACAAACAGCTGCTAGTGAAAGTGAACAGCAGAAGGAATGAGTTTGTTGGTTTTTTAAATACTGATGTGAATTAAGCTCTGAAATGGTTGATTTACATTGGCAGTGGACCCTTAGCCTGGAAAGAAGTATTTTCAGGGTTTTTTTTTTTTTTGTTCTGGGTTTTGTTTGTTTGTTTATTTGTTTTTTAAAGTAACGTTTCAGTCAGGGCATTCAGTAAAAACACATCAGGTTACTTTTGTCCTGAATAAAGAGAATGCTGCATTGGACTCAACATGTTGGTGTTTGTTAGTATTAAGTAAGTACCTTGTAGCTGAGATTTCATCTGCATTGTCCTGCAGAGGGACATGAAATGTGGCAGTGATTGGCAATGAAGTTTTCGGTGCCTTCAAGTAAGTCTGGTGAGCTATGGGCACTAGCAACCTGTCCGTCCCAGCTCACTCCTGGGCGCTGGGCAGGTTTCACATGTCTTCAGTGGTCCTCAAGTATTTAAAACTCCTTTGGCAACTGCTTCCTTCTCTCCCCTCTACCAACATCCCCTGTTAGGTCAGACCTCCCCTGGTTTGGATGTGCAGGAGTCTGTGCGAATTTCACCAGGAACTGCGGGATTCCAGAGGCCGTGGTGGGACTAGGTTCCCAGGTGACATTCAGAAATAGGAAGGTCTTGAGTTGGTGAAGAGGATGACAGTGTCCTCAAGGCGTTTTTTTAATGTCCGGATTCACTTACATTAGAACTACAGTTTTTTCTTCTCTAGTAAGAAAACAAGTGACTGGGTTCAGTTTTCTTGTGCTTCTTTAGTTAGTCTCTCTTTCTTCGTTCCTAGTGATATATTTACTTTAATTTTTATAGCATTTAAGCAGTAAGGTGTAAAAGCTATTTAGTGAAGTTCATTGTGTGCAGCTCTTGTTTAATTCATGCGTTGAGGCTTTCGGTTTGTTTTCAGTTTGTTACTGTGTTCCCATTGCTACAGTTCCAAATGGAGAGTGTTCTTACCGTACACCTGTGTTTTCCAAATAGCTCTCTTAGGCTATTGTACTGCTCGAAATACTGTATTGTTTTAACTCACTGGAACGCTGATGCATAATAGTGTTAGTTAATAGAGCACTGTTAATAGAGCACTAACTATTGCCATATTCCACTGCACAGCATGCGGCGAGGTACAGATGAGAAACACTCCTATAGGGAGTCTGAATATTAGAACCAAAGATGTAAAACATGTCTTTTAATGTACGGGATCATTTTGTTTTTAAGGCCAAATCTGTGGAAGGCTTTTATAGTTACTAACTCCCAGTTTAACAAAAAACAAACCAAACAAAAAATTAAGAGTGCAGGTGTAATACAATTGATCCCTTGCCCACAGACTGTGTTCTGCACCCAAGCTGTTACTAGGGGAGCTAAGAGACTGGTTTACGTATAACAGGGTCATTTTCAATCCTAATACTGAAAGGGAGCTTTCAAATCAAATAGTAGATATTTTATTAATCTATGCTGAAACATTCCAGTGTGCAAGGCATGCGACGAGTTACAGGCTTTGAGGTAATAACCATTGGCCTGTCTTTTTTCTGACTTGCACATCTGTAAAGACAATGTACTGATGCCCATCCCCACAACTCCTCAATGTGGGAAGGGTATCTATATACAATGCATTCACTTTTGCCAGTTGACATGAATATGTTCAAGATGGCAATGCACTTTGACAAATCTCATAGCCAGGCAGCTGATTTCCAAGTGAGAGAAGGGCACAAATTTGCCACCCAAATCTGAGCTCTCCCTCACTTGGCTAACGTTCATGTCACCGGCCAAAACTCTTCAGCCAAAACTTGTTTAATGATTTATCACCGTGCCACAATCCTCAAAGTTTCTCTCATAAAAGAAATCGAAAGCTTGAAAAGCAGTGTTTCAGAGACAAATGTCAAGGAACTGTTTCCTTGTGTCTATGTCTTGCTGTGCCCACTAAATAAGTATTTACATGGAAATTGTGTAACTTTGCTGCTGAGGACAGTTTGGTTTGGACTCAGACTGGTTGAGAGGAGAGATCTTTTCTTTGTTTTCCTAGACTACTCTGGCAAATCTACCCAAATGAGGTTAAGTGCTGGGAAACTGTTACACCGCAAAAAAAAAAAAAAGAAATGGTCTTTTTTTGAAAGATGTGAACATGATTTTTGTGGGAAAAAAACATTAAGGTTCATCTTTGTATGTAGCACAAAGTTTGTAAAAGAATATCGAGCAATTCCGATGCACACTAAACACGTGCTCTGCTTTTATTTTTAAAGAGGTTGCAAATCTTATAAATGTGAAACCTGAGACTGCAAGAACTGGGTCTTTCCTCTTACCATCTCCAGATGTGAGCTCACACCCCATGCCCTGTGCAGCTGGAAGCCCCAGTGGTGCGACCTGTGGCTGTTGGGGCTGGTGAGAAGCCAGGAATCAGCAACCCTAAAGCACAACCCAAGCCATCTGCGGGAGGCCTGGAGGGAGCCCCCTCCTCTGCAGTCGCATGCTCAGCCTTGGAGCATCCCTCCTGGCGGGTGCAAGAGTTTTAATCTGATGGAGGATGCCAGAGCCCTGCTGTGACTGCCACAACCCCGCAATGAGCTCTGTCACAACAGCCCACCCCCCACGAGCTGCTGCTGCTGTCCCAGAGGCAAAGGGGACAGCAAGCAACGGAAACTGCTACAAAGAGGGGTGAGACTATGTGAGCAGTGAAGGGAAGAAAATCCCAACCATAAAACAATTCAGGTGTTGAGAATTTTAGACAGTCATTGTCCAGAAACACTTAGTTTTGAGCTTTTAATTTTTTTAATTTGGTCTTCGGTAGATAACAAAATTTTGGGTGTCATTAAGGACAGTGTTTTAAACCTATTTAATGGAGATTCCTCTCTCAGTAGGATTAAGTATCATGCTAATCAACTCCTGGCAGATTAGACAGATGTCCTAATAGGACATGAGTGCACACTGCCTGATCCCTGAGTAGGTGCTGAGGTGCAGCAGTTTAAGTGCATTTAAGACAGGTCAGGGCATCCCTATGCATGAAAGTCTGTTATTGACCATTTTAGGAGGGGTTGATTTATTATATTTGTATACTCTAGAGTTTTCTGAGTTTCTTTGTCTCCATAAAATTTTACAGATTCATAAAAGTTTCAGCAGTTTGGTATTGGCTTTTCTCCATACTTGTGGGAAACCAAAACCCTGGCTCCAACTAGAAGCATCCTGCTTTTCCATCAGGCAACTCTGGACAAGCTGTGACAAGAGAGTGGCGAAAGCTTTGGGGATCTCTAGCAAAGCCAATGACAAATGCCCATTTGGATCCCAGGCTATGATTACATTTGCCTGGGACTCTTCCCCAAGCCACAAGATGCCTTCTCTCCTGCTGCCAGAGAGCCTGTATTTCTCACTGGCCTCTAAAAAGAGCATCTATCCAGCACTCTTGCAATTCCTAGCTGTAGGAGACATGCTGAGGGACCAGAAAAATGGGGAAAACGTGGGAAAAGGTGATAAAGATGATGACAGGTATGGAAAAGCTTCTTAGGGAGAAGAGAGTGCAGTAGGACTCTCTGTCCCAGGAAAAGAAGCTGAATGAGGGATAGGCTATAATATATAAAATAGTGGGTGGCAAGGTGAGCAGTAATGCCTGCTGCCCCTCCAGAAGGCCAAGAATAGTGGGAATCAGTGAAACCAGCAAGAGGCAGATTCAGCTTAAATTAAAACGGCTGCTCTTCATGGAGTAGCTAATTGAATCGTGTGATGCCTTGCACGCATCCTTGGTGTGGGGAATGCAAAAAGTTTCTATCAGTTCAAAGTGTAATTGGAAGATTAAAAAGGGGAAAAAAATACCCTTTCATGATTTACAAACCTCTTGTGGCTTTAGAAAATGTAGGCTCAAATCACTGGCAGCTAGAAAAATGTCCCAGAGGACTTCCACAGTTGCATATTTTTATATTCTTCTGTGAAGTGTGGCTGCTGTGAGACAGAGTATACTAGAACGGATGGGCCTTTGCTTTGGCCTGCTGCTGCTGTTCTCTCCTGGATTTTGAAGGGTTTCCTGGACTTGTGATAATTATGTTTGCCCACTCTTAACGGGGACATCATCTTTCTTCAACATGTGCCATTATGTAGGGAAAGATGGCGATTGCAGCAAAGCAGTGCAGTCTTCTCTTTCTTTGGTGTTTTTTTGTTAGTGTCTCGCTTCTTGGGCAATTCTCTGTCGTTGTGTTCAGAGATGAATTTTCTCATCACTTTGCCATGGGACCTCTCTCTGCAGGATTACAGTGTGCTGTGAGCAAACACTCTGCTCGTTACCTGAAACACAGAGGATTAGGCTGTGGCACCTAATTAAACAGAGCGGGATTGCAGAAACGTGCACCACCCATTTTGCTCCAGCCTCCCACGATCACAAAACAATGTCTGGAATTCTTTGAAATTACCACTCCTAGATGCAGCTTTTCCTTTGATGAGAGCATTTCATCAGAGTAATCCTGCTCTGGCTGGATAAGCTGCAGAGCAGGATAACATCTAATGTATTTTGCAGCTCAACTGGAATAGCTTTTTATCATTTCCCCACCTTGCCTCTCACAAATGACGCTCCTAAAGAAAATGCCTCCTCTGTTCCTTACAGTGGTGCAACGCTCCTCTTCAGGTGTCGTAAGGGCAGAAGTTTCCAAACGTTACTGGTCCAGTTAGGAGTTGCTTCCAGTTGCCCCGTATCTCTGACCCCCTCTGGGCCACTTCCCCACCTCCCAGGCTGCAGTCCGTTTGTCCCAAACCCCTGAATTTTCTCTCTGGACACAAGCACCCCACGCTGGGGGGGGCGGCGGCACTCACGGAGCAGCGGGGGCTCAACTCTCCCCTGCGCCCCCGGGGCAGCACCGGTCCGTTCCACCGCCCCCGCCCCGTCCCGCAGCCCCGGGGATAGCGGGGGGCGCGGGGGGGAGGCCCCGGCGGGGGCGGGCGGAGCGCAGCGCCCATCCCCGCAGCACCCGCGCTCCCTGCTCAGCCCCGGTATCGAGTTACAGAAAAACTACACCCTCGCAGCACCCCTATTTACATACAAATAACTGGAGTGCCTGCATTTATGTCACCATTCAAGAGGCTTGCCAAGGGAGGCTGTAATCCAATCAGCAGAAGCTTTAAAAGGATGGCTGCAGAGTGATTAAAAGGGGATTTTTTATTTTTTTTTAAAAAAACCCAACTGTAGTCGTTATTTTTCGTTTCGTTTCGTATTTGCAAAGAACTTTGATCTGAGTTGAGAGGACAAAGATGCACATGTCCTAAAATACATACGAAGAGATCAAGATGTTAAGAAGATCTCAGTGGTTGTGTGGAAAGCGAATATGACCCACAGGGATTAGTTTGCTTGTGCTGGTTTGGAGATTAACTCTAAATCACTGCTTAAGGACTAATAGGACTAATAGGAATTCTTGGAAACATCAGGGAAAAAATTCTTATAGACCAGACTGGTGAAAATGGCTTTCCAAAACAGTAAGACTTTTTAAAGTTTAACTTAATATATAATGTTTCTGTTTCTGGTTTTTTTGAATGCTTTCTCGTATATTATGATCATTCGAGCTTTTAAACTGTTACTTAAAATACCGGTTGTTGCTGGGCTGGAGGAGAAAGTTGTTCTGTTTGTTTGCCGTTTGCAAAGCAGTAGCTGAAGGGGTATTTTTAGACTTGATTGTTAGTTTAAAACCGGAGCTCGCCTGTGGTTTCCTGAGTTAAGTGAATGGAAACTAGTCTAAACTCCTTGAATGAAAGTGGGAAACGTATAGCTGGGGCTGGGGAGTCACGTACCGCCCGCAACACCCTGTTAAACTTCTCCGTTGTGCGACTTTTACACACCTAAAATGCGTTCACAACAAAGGAGGAGAGCGTGAATGCAGGCAAGTAACGAGCTTACGGGGAACTCTCTGCTCTGTGCCGTTGAGGGAACAGGAAGGGGGGGAAAGAAAAAAGTCCTACAACCGCAAAAGGCATATTTTGGACTTGCTCTGTCAGTGCAGGAATGTAGGTTTGCATGATGTAATGGTATGCAAATGCTCCCAGCGAGAGTCAGCGCCCCGTTAACCCTTTGCGGCGTCTGCCCTCCTCTCCCAAGATTTAACTTTCCTTCCTTTCATTTTCTTTTTTTTTTTCTGAAAAGAAAACCCTAATCATCTAAGATTTCTCTGTGGGTGCCCGCGTCCCCCCGGCGCTTTGCGGTGGGCTCCCGGCTGGGCGCTGGGCGGGCCGCGGCCGCCGGGCTCTCCGGGCAGCGCTCCTTCGGGCAGGGCTTTGTTCTGCTCTGCCCTCACCCCCCGGCTGGCTGGGCACCGAGGAGCCTTCATGAAGTACTTACCTTCAGAAAATCAACCTGGGAGTGTGAAGCAATTCATTAAAAAAAAAAAAAAAAAAAGGAATAATAAATAAATCCCCTCTTACGTTCAAACTTGCGAAAGCTATTGAGAAATACCTAGGGTGGAAGGCGGGCCTTCGCTCCTACTCTGCCTCCATTCAAGCTCACTGCACTTTTCAGTACTGGTAGGCAAACAAGCTCTCTCTCACAGCCAAGCTCTCTGGTTTTTGGTTGGGTTTTTTCCGGGTTTTGGTTTTGTGTTGGTTTTTTTTGTTTGTTTGTTTTTTGTTTTTTTTTTGCTTGGTTGGTTTTGATTTTTTGTGGGTTTTGTTGTTGTTGGGTTGTTTGTTCTGTTTTGTTTTCATACAGAATAACCTAACTTTAGTTTGTCAGCTCAGGCTTTTTGGTAAGGAAAGCAAAAGTGAGTGCAATGGTGCAAAGTACAGAAGAACCCTGTAGCTTGCTTAAACGATTGGGCAAAAGTCATTCCTCGTATAACTTTATTGGATTTACGTCAAGGTGGAGTTTTGCTTCTTACGTTTACCCCCAATAAAGTTATTTTCTCAGGCCGGTTCAGAGGGTGCATGATTGACGTATTACATGGAAAGAGCCTTAGGGAAAGTGGGGGTGACGGGATTGATTCCTTGTTGGCGAGCAGAGAAGGGCGTTATGACTTACTAAGCACACAAGCATTTACAATACGTGGAGCTTCTGATTTCAGCCTGGCTCTTGTACTGGCAGGTGAGGATGCAATGACAGGTGATACGGACAAATACCTCGGACCCCAGGATCTGAAAGAGTTGGGAGATGATTCTTTACCTGCTGAAGGATACATGGGCTTTAGCCTGGGAGCCCGCTCCGCCAGGTATTGTATTTGCTGCTTCTCGTGTTTGCATGTCACCACAGTTACAAGTTTTTACAAACCAAGTATGCTCGTTCACAAAGCTGGAGTCTAATCCGAAACAAAGTAGAGGGGGTGTACTTCCATGATATGGTAATACTGTGCCTTTAAAGCATATGTTCATTGCAGTTTTATTTCATATTATTTATTCATGTCAGCTTCTTATGGCAATGATACAGAAAGCTACCTATTCACTTTTTCTGGCATCTGCTCATGCTTGGAAGATCTCCGAGGCACCTCTTCACTAGCAGTTTGGAACTGGTCTAGAAACTGATCTAGAACAGCTAGCAAAACCAGGTTTCTTTTCACTGCCACTGGTCAAATTGATACATCAGAGTGTTCCTTAATGGACTAATTTAGCTGAAGAATGGAAATGCCAGAAAAACTGAATGATGATCATTTTGCTATTTTGGTGCTTTTATTTCTTTAAAGAGGCCAGTGAGTAATCCAACTGAGCCAATATTATAGAAATATGCTCCCAAAAGAATGAAAAAGCAGGTGTACCCTAAACTGGTTGTAGGGTTTCATTTGACAGGGAATGGATTACGCGTTACAGAAAACAGGCCAAAGTTTATGTGAAGCTGATAAATTATTGTAAACTTAATATAATATCTGACTAACGTTGATTTCAACTCAGGTGTTGCTAGATCAACGTTTTAGATTTCGTTTTTGAATCTTGCTAAAACCTGCACCGTGCGTTGCTTAAAACAATTAAAGCTGTATGAGCAGAGATTAATTCCACAGTTGTGGATTTGCAATGTATTTACTGACAGTTGAATTGTACTGAAGCTAATAATTAAACCTCATAAGCTGGAGCCCTGAGGACTTTTTCCTATGCTGTAGTTTAAAGATCTGTTTTAAAAAGTGAATTCATTGTCTAACTGTGAATGGCAACTCCCATAAGGTAAAGCTTAGAAGTCTACCCTTCAGTCCTGTTTGTTATGGTCGCATTGGAAATGCAAGCATGCAGTGCAAATTTGCTCTTTAGTACTGCCCAGCCATGTTTTGCTTCACTTACAGTTTTTAGGTAAGTTAATAAGTATTTATGGGATAATACATTCATGAGGAATTCCAAAATGCATTTAAATAGTCCATTAGCTGGAAAATCAGCAAAACGAATCTAGAGGGAGAATCTTATGTCTTTAAAAACTTAATTTACAAAGCTGACAAGCTACTTTTAAACAGAAGTCGGTGTGAGCGAGGTCATCATCCAGCACTATCAGATGTGGTCAGGTCTGAAGTACTGTGGTGATGGTGGAGAGGGAGTGTGCTTTGTGTACAGAGCTGGGCACTGATTTACCAGACACCTTTTACTCATTGCACACATCTAAATTCTCACTGTGCGAGTGGGAGAGCAGAATTTCGCATTCAAGTTCTGTTAGGTAGATATGAGGGTTCAACCTCGTTTTGTCTTTTCTTTGAGGGAAATATAATGTTTCCACGCTTCTGATTCTAGTGGTGCCGTTACTATTTGTTGCTGCGTAACTCATTTTTTGCATTGCACATGTTATGCTCAGAGGAGGCAAATACAGCATTTTTCCTGTGAAGTATTCTATTAGCGAAAAGTGTTCTGTGGACGTATCATACTACTGATTCTGAGTGTAACATTAAGAAATAAACACATTAAATATATAAGCCATCCAGCCATAACATCTTGCTTTTCCCGTCTGATTCTTTGCTTTCTATTTCTCCTATTTCTTTTCCACTGTAAATTGCTTTAGTCCAAAAGTCAGGTAAGAAGGCATGGCATCGTGTTTCATCTTTCTGCTGCTGCCATTGCTCATCTTCATTTTATTCAGCACTGGAAAGTGACATGCTTTTTTTTTGGGGCGGGACAGGAAGTGGGGGGCGGAAGAGGAAGTCCCCCTGGGGGAGAGGGAGCGGAGGGAGCAGT
>JAOXNO010000002.1:7895440-7920349 GCA_028565335.1 Limnodromus scolopaceus
GGTGGAGGGGTGGATCCCTCTGTTATAACAAATATAACTTGATTTCTTTATGCCCTTTATCATGTAAAAGTCTGCTTAACATATGCCTACAGTGTGTAATTAAAATCCCAGTTCTGCTTCCAACACAAGGAGGAACGTGTGCTAAGGGACTAGAAAAGTTTGATTAACAACTACAAAATGCATGAAACAAGTTGTAGAGTTTTGAGTCTGAAAAGTGTTGCTAGTTCAAAAGTGTAATATGTTGTTGGATGTTGCTTTGTATTAATTCACATTTTTACTACTTTATTTTTTTTGTCACGTAGCAAGCATGTCTAGGCCTGCAGCATGTTTTTAGCACATACCATAATGTATCTTCCAGGGTTAAGTGTAACACACTGCTACAGTGATTTCATTGCAACACATTCAGAATGATCATAGTTATTTCTAAATAGTCTCGCACGCACAAAATAATTCCCAAAGCATTGGAATCTGTATTTAATCATCAATAAGGAAATTTCTTTTCTTTCCTCTCTAATTTCAAAATTATTATCCTTTTTTCTAATGAAAGGAATAACTAGGATGTTTGTAACAAAGTCAAAAGTGGTTCAGCCACAAAGAGAACACCACCACACAAAAGTTGCTTTTAGTTAAACCTGTTTCAGCAATCTGAGCCATGTGGGCAGGTACCGTAACTTACCCACAGCTCCCCCAGGACCTGCCCTCATGGGTCTCCTTTTAGGATTAGGGCGTGAAGACATTTATCAAAGATCATCTAAATACTTGAATACATTTTCTGCATATATTCTAAAGCCATGGCATTATTGCCAAAGCAGTAAACATCTGTTGTGATTTTTCTTATGTATATTGTAGGGAAGGGGATATTTAACTATGGTTAATACCTATTATTCCATTTTTTCCCTTGTATTTATTTCACAGATTATGTATATTTTGCCATCTTATGCTATCCCTGGAAGTTGCATGTATTAATTTTTTTATTTTTATTTTTTTGTTCATCTCATTGTCATCTGCACTTTCTATGATAAATGGTAAATACAACAGCCTCCGCTCCTTCAGTTCGGATAGGTCCTACACGCTGAACAGAAGTTCTTATGCCCGAGACAGCATGATGATTGAAGAACTGCTGGTACCAGCAAAGGATCAGGTACGTGCTTGTGTCTCTGCCACCATGTATTTCTTCGTATTTATAGGGGGTGAGAGTCTGCAGCACTCAGCTGTGCTTGTAGACATTATTGCTACTCTCTTAACTATTGAAAAAGGAGAAGAAAGCAGATGAGAGAAATCGCGGGTTTACCCCATTGTGGTTTTGATCCTGCAAGAGACAGGCTGATGGGTTCCCAAACCAAAAGAGTCTTTAAGGGACCGGTTATGTTTCTGAGTATGAGCTTGTCTGTTGAGGTCAATGGAAGCATTTGTGAGCTTAATGTTACATGTATCCTTAGAGCGCTTTGATAAGCTGGGAGCAATGTGTTTTACACTAAGAAACCTTTGTCTGTACTGTATAGCCCAGGGATTGTGTTCGCCTGTTCTGCCTACATGGATGGGACTCCAGCTGCTGTCCTTGTTTTTCCACCCTTGGGAAGAATTTGGCCTTGTAAAGATTAAGCTATTATGCACTAACCAGTTTATGTATCTTCCAAACATTTGTGCAATGACTAATACAACAAAAGCAGAATCTTTTGACCTGATTATAGCGTGGGAAACTCTTTCTAAAAGCTAACACTGGAGATGATAGGGTCCTGTGTGCTTTGTGAGTTCCTCAGCATTTTGCTTCATAGACTTGCTTCAGATTTTCAAATCCGAGTTACTCAAGAGTTTCTTGATACAGAGAAGTCAAAGATCTATAGGAAAAATTCGCATAGAAATCTGTACTTGGCAACTAAAGGACTGTGGAATGGAACTGTTGTTTATGTCCTGGAAGAGCATAAGGTGGATTGTAGTGAAACAGGAGTTTTCTGCTGCCATTTTCACAGAGGTACCTCTCAGCAGCGGCAAGTATTCCTGCACAGGGGGGTTACTGATCTCAGAAGGTGCTTTCTGGGGGGAAAGGGTCCACAGAGCAGGACTCAAGCATTTTAAACCTTGATTGTGTTAGTCTGTGAATTCTTGTGTAGTATAAATTACTACAGCTTTTGCACACAGTTTTGGTAGCATTATGACAATGGCAGAAATTGGAGTCTCTCTTTAGCAACTGCATGTTTATTGTTAGGTTGTTACTTTCAAGGGAAATGCTGTAAACCTCCAATAACCTTGATTTACAACAGCCATTTAGAGAGAGTTTCTGAATGTTGCATAGCAGTAATTTTGTTGCTTTTGTTTCTTGTGAAGTCAGAAAATGAAATCTGCAACTACTGGTACTGCAAAAAAGAAATGATATTTCAGGGCTGAGAACCTAAAGTTACTCTGACAGTTCCTGCTCCTGAGCCTTCATTAAGCCTCCTTGATATGATGGAAACTTCAGAGGAGAGGAAGTGTTCTTATGATTCTGGCCATTTTTGTGATTGCTATCAAAGTAGATGGCATTGATTTAGCAGCTAGGGTGCATTTGATCAAGTAACAAGACTTAAAACTAACACTATGCTGAATAACTCCTAAAGAACATTGCTTAAAGTATGTCTTGTATTAAAAAATTCCACTCAAAAAGTAAGAATTACTATCTATTCATGGAGGTGTTGCAGTGATGTCACATCATGTACAGGAGCTTTACTTTAGGGCAAACTTCATGTTCTCTAGAAGTGGTCATGGACCTCTCTGCTTTCTGGAGGATCTCTTGCAGTGCTGGTGCTGAGCAGTAGCGTAGGCTGTTTTTCTTGCATTTATAGTCTTCATATTTTTGTGATTCCAGTTTTTGTCCAGCAATGATTGTGCAATTATTGCAGTTCAGTGTTGGTCCAAATTTGTCATGTAAAATGAAGCCAGGCTGGAGGCCTGGCTGACAGTCTAGTTGTAAATGTTACTCTAATCCTCTAGAAAAACTTCAAGTTTCTCAAGTCTAGGAGGGGATCGGGAATAGTGAAGGTGGTAGTGGAAAAAAATGTAATGTCAGCCCTGTCGAAAGAGGCTAGTAAAATCACAGTCCCCTGAAAAGCAAATGACAGTAAAGCAACTAGCTATCTTCGTGAAAAAGGGAGCCCAGCTAAAAGTTTCTGCTATGGCTTCTGCAAACCTTCAAGTCCTGACAAAAACAGATATCCATCCTCTGGAATTCCTGTGTTCTTCAGCCCAGCCCAAACATATGGTGGTAAGCTTTACAGCTCTTTGGATTAAGGGGGAGAAGTGCATTTGGGAGATGGAGAATACCCCTGCCTCTCTTCTTCCCATCCTTCCCTCTGTTTATTGCTGGGTTTCTAGGTAATCTCTGCTATGGAAGTAGAAATCAGGGAAAAAAACCATTTTGTGTTTCAACAACGGAATACAAAGGAACAAAGATCATTGTGGGTAAAAACTAATATCCTAAAAGTGCATCTGGAAACTGATAGGAATTAAGGCTGTTTTGGAGTACCATGCTACTTTGAAGGAGTGAACCAGTGCCTATCTATATATTCCATTTATCTCCTTTTGTAGAGTTCAGACCTGTTCTAGAGTTCATGGCAACAGCAAAGTCTCAGACCAAAGGGAATTAATTTTATCAGAAATATAAGTATATAAAAGAGTAAGGGGCATTTGCCAACTTCTTGACCTGGTTAAAAAGAAGATCCCAAGGCCACCCCTCCCCAGGAGCACTGGTAGACTTGGGAGTCTAAAAAGAGTCAAACAAGTAAGATTTGAAACCAGCCTTTACTGAACCTGACTGCCAGCGTGACATGCTGGGTGTTACAGGATAGCTTCTAATAATTCCCTGAGAAGTCAAGATATTCTCCATTGTTTGCATTTGGTGGTTCATTGGTGACCCTGTTCAACAGGGAAGTCTCAGTCCAGGCCATACTGTGCCTTATAACCTGGCTGGAGCAAAGTTAAAATTTCTGTGTCCTGGTGCGTTACCATGGCTGTAGCAACTCAGACCAAATCCAAATGACTTTCTCCATGGAATAATTTACATCAGCCTCTGAATTTAATCAGCCAAAGGCAGAATGAATCAGGCTGTCCGTTACATAGCAGCTTGCTGAATCTCTTCTCTCTGGATAAATTCATCTGGGAGGAAGCATAAATTCTTCTGTTTGCTGAACTCTGATATTACACAGTCTGGATATTCAGTTATGCAACCAGCAGGATCCTTGCCAGCAGAACCATCAGTGTTTTTATATATTTATATATTTGCATCTAACGATGCCACGCCCTACAGCAATGCATACGTAATCTCCCGCAGTCCATGGGCGGGACCTGACCAAACACAGGATGGATCCTGTGATTTGGTGTCACTGATGATGTACCATCTTCTAGCATTGCTTATATTGCAACTTACCCAGGAAGATTTTTTTTTTTTGCCTGCCTGGAAAATCCAGCACCTCAACAGACTGACGAAATGAGATCAACAGATGTGTGCTGCGTGTAAGAAGCATGTGTCCGGCTATTAGCTTTTTCTACTCTGTTTCTCTGCCAAAATTATTGGCTGCAGGCTTTGTGCTTTTGCTGGCTGTAAATATGTCTGAAAGATCTGTTTCGGTCCACTTTGTCAGAAAGGAATGCATCAAAAAATATAGTCACCTGATGTACAGACAGTATCTCAGGACAAAGGAATAGACCAAGGAACCCTATGTACACATGTAAGCAAACCTACAGCAGCTTGGTGAGAATAGTAGCACTTTTATCTAGCATAGATTATTTTAGAGTGATGGTATTTCCTTGGAAATTATATGGCCCTACATATAGTTTTCTGTATCGTGCTGCTGAAGAAACTTTAGCATTTTCCTTCTGTTACAGCAAACATGATCCCATGTTTATTTGTTGATGTATGTGTCCTTGTGCGTGCCTGGACCTCAGTGCAGTGACACTGTTATGGTTTAGCAGCCATCTGAATGACAAATACTAGATTGTGGTGTTCTTTTTAACACGTCTTTGTTTTATCCTATTTTTGATGATAAAGTTAGTTACTGAACAAAGGAATAAATTTATTTTTGTTTATCTAAATTTTTACAACTTCTGAGACCAACTGTCTGGATCTTACACTGTTTGGTATCAAAATAATAACGTACTCGGTATGAGCTCTTAGCAAGTTAGATCACTTGGAATTGCAGAAATGGCTATTTCCTGCGTAAACTGTGGCTCTTCAGGGAAATTTAGGAGAATCCCTAGTGGTCTATTGGAAAGAGAAAATCTGTCTTCAATAAACTAAATTTAATGCTAATTAAAGCCACTATCATTGCTTAATTGCCATTGTTTTAATGGCATTCATTTTATCTTTTATGTCTGATGGTGTATTTTGATGTTTAACATATGCAAGTTTGCCCTTGTTGTTGTTGTCTGTGCTTGAACCATCAGACCTAAAATATATCTCTTTGAGCAAAAAGTTTAATGAAAGATTTTAAGAAAGGAGTTAAGGTAGCAAAAGGAGGAGGCATTGAGCTACGTGCCACAGTGTTGGACAGATGGCAGAGCGAAGTTATGCCCTGCAGATGTTTCTATTGATTGGCAGTAAACTGTAATGTAGATGGTTTTTGGAAGGAAACCTGGAATGCTCATCTGAAATAAAAGAAATGTCTGAAGAGAGAAGTTTTTTGGAAATCCCAGAGTGATGGGAGGATTGCAGGTTCTGGCCAACAGCAGAGCACCCTCTGCTTGCTTATCTTGTGGAAGCTTCTCAACAGAAGTATGCTGATATTTCCATTCAAAATAGTTCATTTGCACTGTCTATATGTGCCAGTACATAAAAAAATAGATGGAAATAATAAAACCTCCCTGTGTAGAAGTGTGTGCTTGGCTCAGGTTTGACTCGAACCCACAGAATTTAATGTGAAAACAGCCTGTAAGGTTTTAGTCTATACAGACTCTGCTCTCTCTAGATGTGTTTGCCTGTAGGCAGAAAACAACCTACTTAAAGGAAACACTGACATCTTTAACACCTTCTTGGGTGAAGATTGTCTGTGTGTATCGCATGACAGCTGCTTGACTTAGTTTTATTGATGTAACTTCTGACAGTGCTTCTTAAATTGTTTAGAAGTTTTCATATCACCTCAGAGATATGGGCATACAGTGTTTGAAGATGTCATTTGTTTAGTTTCCGAGGAAAAAAGAAAGAAATAAAGAAAAAAGAATATTTTACTAGAATGGCTTTGCTATACAGATAAGAGGATTTATAGTGTGGACCTTGTTGTGGGGCACAGGAGGCTGAGGGTGAACGCGCATGTCCATGGGCAGCAGCAACAAATAAATTATGCCTCGCCTCAGTGTCTGTCAGGTGGGGCAGTTAATTATAGCACCCGCATATCAGCGCTTCACAGGGTTAAAGCTATTTTTACAGAGATGAGTAGGGACAGCGGCACTCCAGAAAACAGTGTTCAAAACAGTGTTCCTGTTGGTTGTACAGGTATAAAGACAAACTGAACCCTCCTCCCACCGGGAGCTTGTTGTGCATTCACAGCTTCAATTGAACTCTCAGGGAAGTTGCTCACAGGTTCTGCTCGAATAAGGATCTATCCAATGGCGCTTTCTGTGGGGGAATATTATACCGCCTGTCTGTATGGTGTATGATTGCAGTACAAATGGGAACATTTTTTTCAGTCTTTTTAGCCTTGCACACGTAAGTAAAGTTTGGAGAGAGACATAGGTGTTACTGAAGGAAGAGGAAAAAGCAGGCAAAAGAATGTTTGAAGATACTTAAGATTAATTTGTCTGTGGATTCCATGTTTCTCTTACAGGATTTCCAGTAATTTAACACCTGCGACATCAGCACTGTTATGTGGAAAGGGGCCAGATCTAAATTTAATAGAATTCTATTAACAAGTTTGTATTTAAGATGAGTGTTTTTCGTGTTAATTCTAAATTTCAATTTATTCTTTTTTTATTATGTTTTTAAGCACCTGACATTCCAAAGGGAGTTTGATTCTGATTCTCTCAGACACTATAGCTGGGCTGCAGACACCTTGGACAATGTCAACCTTGTTTCAAGTCCCATCCATTCTGGGTAGGTCACTTAAAAGATTTCCTTTATCTTTAAATGTGGAAGTGTATTGTTAGCTGAAGAATACAGCTAGCTGTAATGGCTGATAACATGCCTATTCCTGCTCCAGTTCAAGCCAGTGGCAAAATTCACACTGACTTCAATGAAGGTGCTTAATAACAAGAGTCAGTCTAAATTCTTGCATATCAAACCAAAAACTTTCTTCTGCATTTAATTTTCTGAATGCCAAAGCATTGTAATCCCACCAGCTTCTCTTTAATAGTCCTGTTTCGCTTTTTTTGTTGCTTAAGCTTTGCTTTTAAGTGTCATAAGGTAATTTTGTTTGAATTGTATTAAATTATTTGGAGTATGAAATCAGAGATAAAATGTTATGCTTTCTGTTCTTTCATAGCAGAAAAAATGGGGGGCTTTAATTTAACCTCATTTTATTTACACATCCAAACTCTTTGTCTATTCACCCATATCTGTAGTTTGATTTCAGTGGTACTATTCATTAACTTATGAGTTATCACTGTAGTTCTGGTGCCTCTTGACAGTACCACGCAGGCTTGATTTAAATGCAATAGTAGTAATGTTTGAATGCATATTGTAAAAATGTGCAAACAAATGTGTAACTGAGAAGAATCATTGCATATGAGATTGTCTAGTATAAATATTTGCTGTTTAATTTTCAACATCAGGACATAAAATTTCATATCCTTTTTAATTTACTTCCCCATTTTATGACTAATTACATTCTTGTAATGAAAATGAGCACAGCACATACCAAAAGATTTCAGTTCCAGAACAGCAGCAAGTCCCACCAATCTAAAGCTCCAGTCCCACAATACATGTAAGCACTTGCTTCTGCTGAACAGATTTATACAACAGTGGATTTTTGGGGCCTGAGCTGATAAAACACTGCATATGGTCAATGCTAGAGTAGAAATGTCAAGAGCTGCAGAATGAAAAGCTGGAGTCTGTTGGTTATTGTGGGAAGGTAGATCAGCAAAGGACCTCAGAGAGCTAGTAGTCCACCCGTTTGCATTACAGCAGGATAAAATGTTGTCAAGCCATTCCTGAAATATGTTCTTCATAGTGACTAAAATTAAGAGGTTCTGAAGTCCTCCAGCTTCAGTAGTTCACTGTCCTTTGTTATGATATTTCTTTCCCTGATATTCAACTTAAAATTTCTTTGCTGAAGATTAAGCCTATTTCTTTTCATATCCATAGTAGTCATGGAGAGCAGTGTCTTACTGGTCTCTTAATGATGTTTTATATGTTGGAATACATGTAATCCTCTCTTTTAAAGACTAAAATGTCCCAGATCCTCCTAGGTGGTGCTTTCCACATTTCAAGGCATCCTTGCTGCTGTCCCCTGGCTCTCCCCTCTTTGATGGTAGCTTATTTCTGAAGCAGCATTGCTACCTCTTTAGTCTCACACACTGCACACCTAATCTTAAGCAATGCCACAGTGAGAATCATCATTTTGGTAACTGCCGTTTCTGTTGACTGATGTTTGTGATCTGCTAGAATTTCTTGGTTCTTTTCTGAAATTGTGCAGTTTGGTTATTTTTTCTATGCTTATACTTATGTGTTTGGCTTCTTCCCTCTGTTTACATTTGCATTTACTGTATTTCAGTTTATTGGTTCCAGACCCTCTTTCCATTTTAGCAAAGATAGCTTTTAATTCTGATCCTATTTTCCAAAGACTTTCCAGACCTTTGTTCTGTCCAGTGTTCAAATCATGAATGAAGACATTAGCTTAGTACCTGGCCCAGGACAGCACAGTGAATTCTCCACTTGAAGTTTCGATTCAGTTTAACAGTAAAGCACTGATGGTATCTCTTCTGAGGTAACTTCTTGAGTGATTGTGCACTTACCTTATCTATACTATACTTGCTTTCTTACTGAAATACCAAGATAGTACTTCCATGCATCCACTGGGTAAATTACTCAGTCAAAGAAGGAAGCTAAATTCATTTGATGCGAGTTACTCTTGCCACTTTTATTTTGGCGTATTTTTATTTTGAGGCCTGATAGCACTGGTCTTGATTATCCTTTGGGCCCTTGCAGGTTGATTGTTGGATAGTTTATTCCTGAATATTTCTGGTAGTTGGGGTTTGACTGATTGGTCTAAAATTTTCTGGCTCCTTTTCATCCTGGTACAAAATAGGTCTGATGCTTGCGTCCTGCCAGTCCTCTTGGGTAATACTTGTCTCCCCTTAGTTCTTCAGCATGACTTTGACATCAACTACTTCAGATCTCCTCCCTTAGCACATCAGTCCTTCCTAGCACAGAGGCAGCCTTAGCTGCTGCCCAGAGGGGAAGGGCTGCAGACCTGCTGTAGGGGAGGGAGAGGATCAAATTATTTTCTAAACAAGTGTAGCTTTTCTGACCTGTCACGTTTCTCATTTGACAGATAAAGTCCATCAGAAATGAAGCTGAGATGACTCAGTTACTTTGTTAGGAAAAAAAAACTTAATTCGTTTATTTTCTTTTCAGTTGTGGCCCCATATTATAATGTGAACTGTTTGGTTTTCCCTGTTATCTTCATTTAGGGGCAATCAACAGATGTTCCCATCACATCTTCCAGTACCTCAGCACATCTGATATGCAGAGGATCATGACTTTTCATTTCTCTTCAGTCTTTTTCCGAAAAGTAACTCCTTTTCTGCTTCTTTGTGGTGCTTTGTCCCCTGGCTTAGTCCTCAGCTCTCTTTCTGTGGCCATAGGCAAAGATATGCCAGCTGGGCAGCCCTCGTGGTCCAGGTCGCCCTGCGGCCAGGGCCTGACCCCACCGCTCTTTGCATTCCTCATCCTCCCCCGGGCCCTGCAATGTGCTGTGCAGGGGGAGCTCCTCTGCAGTCGCTCCCCCGGGTTGCTCTTTTCCCCCATTTACCCACCGTCAGAAGAGAGCATCAAAGTTTGTTCCCAATTCTTCACTGAGGCAGAAGGGGAATTTTGGGAGCAGGATGTGGAGATCCAGCAGTGTATCAGTAAAAAAGGAAGAAAGAAGGAATTGTTGGCAGTAATTTCGACTCTTCTGGTTTTTCCTTTTTTTAAGCCAAGATAATGGTTTATGTTTTTCTTTCTGAGTTCAGATAAGTTGTTTTGCCAGCATATATTTTGAACAGGGTCCATTGTAAGCAGCACGCTGAAATGTGTCATGAATCTTGAGGCCTCTGGAAGGGTAGAGACCCTTCACCAAAATGACCTTCGGCTTTCAGATGTGAGCTTACTCATGCAGCTTTCCCGAACTAAAATGTGGGTGTGCTCTCTTCATGCTGTCTTTTTAACTCTTTCATTTTCCTAGGTAAAAGAAAGAAATTAATGGATTACACTGCCTACCATATTGAGAAACTCAGAAATACTGGATCCAGTCTTGCAATGTGGAATACACCAGATTAATTATAGTTTACTCCAACCTCCTGTACACCCAGAAAAACTCATTTTTTGAAAGCAGTGTAATGAATAGTGAGGACCAATACTCCTTTCAAGTCTCCTATCATACATATCTATACATTTTACTTGGGAAAATAAGCTGCTGTAGAAAAGCGCAAGAACCAGTTTTCCATGGCACAGTGTAGCACATTCTGGGAATTAAATAAAGAAATTGTGTTACAATAAATTCTCTGTTGACCTAAGCAAATTGCAAATACTTTTCTCCATGTGTTTCTGCATTTCTCAGAGAAATTATGAACTTGTGCTGACTGAATAAATGAACGCCTTTTTTTCCCATAAGTAGCATATTTTATGTGACATAGGTCACAATATGCAAAGCAAATAATTTCTAAAATTGGCCTTCAAATGTGTTGCTTTTGTTATTTTTCTGATTGTTACTTTTCCTTTGCGCTTATTATTGATATTTTCTGTTGCTTGCCTCTAATTATCTTACATTAATTTTTCCCATTTGCTTTCTAAATTATTTTGCAGCTATTCCTCTCCACTTCCCCAGTATGATTCAAGGTGATAACTCCGTGCTTTCTGTGAATCCTCATTTTATTTTTTTTTTAAACTCTTTTCCCACAAAGTGTGTGTAGATGTTTGTAGTGCATCCGCCCACATCCTCATCCCTTCCATGTATTCAAGTAGAAATGCTCATTAGCGTTTAGCGTTGTGTTTTAGAGATCATATTGTAGTTTCCATTATTAGTGCAGCATTAATTTAGGCAAGCATCAGCTACTAATCTTTATAGATAAAAAGTGCATGAAATACTGTTTGGAATTATTGATTTAAATGGTAAATTACTAATTTGAAAACTAAGCAAGGAAATAATTAATACGCTATTGACAATGATGACCTCTATATGGGAGCAATATGCATAAAGGCTGATCTGCTAAAACTTTTGCCTTCATGGAAGGCTGCGGTGTGGTGTAGACACCAAAGCTGGCTGTAATGGGCTAGTTCCTGTGGTGGGACATAGGCTCATGTCAAGGGTTAATCCGCCCTTGCTGTGAGCAGTGTGCAGGAGCAGTGCTAAGCCCCAGGTTGCCAAGGCTGGACTGGTATCGGTGCCTGTCATCAAACCCAACTCAGCTGTCTCTGTGTGACCTTGAAATGTGCAACCTAAATGTACCTGAGAATTCAGGTCCTGATTTTTATAGGTACTTAGTTTTAACTTTCATTGATTTTTGTATTATTTTAAGTTAGCTGATTTAGGTGCCTAGAGATTTTTGAAAATCAGCTCTGACACACTTGCATCATTAAAATAGTTTGGATACAGAGAAAACATCTTATCTGAGTGCAAGCTTTGGCATTTCTGCATTAGATGAAAAACTCATTTTTTTTATTAATTCTGAATTGGCTTAACGTGCCAGCAATCACGTACATGATAGGCAGGTCTCCAAAACATTCTTGTACTGAGCCATCAGGCCAAGCCCAGCCTTGCCAAGCTCCCCGGGAGGCCCCTCTCTCCATTGCTCCCTGGTGCACGGACCAGATGTGCCTCCCTGGAGCTGCTGCAGCACCAGCCCTGAAGGGATGCTCCAGCCAGCTCCCCTTCTGCACTCCCATGTAGTCTGAAGTGGCCCCATCTTCTCTGCAGACAAAAGCCATGCACCAAAGCACCAATTGCAACATATTCCTTTCAGTATTCTCCCTTCAGTGACCAAGGGCTATGGGTCCCTGCTTAATATTTTGCTTTGCTTCATAGTAAATTTTAATGGATTGTCTTGAACTCTCTTCACAGCTAGTCATGAGCAGGCTCCTTGCCAGCTCTGAAGACCAACCATTGACCCACCCTTCCACATCCTCAGTGGCATCTGCCTCTTACCATCAGCCTTCACCACCCACCGTCTAGAGCAGTTGCAGGAAGAAAAAGGGACACAAACATGCTGACAAGCTAATAGTGGTCAGTGAGTGGAGGGGAGAGGGAACCAGGCTCCAGGAACCAGGCTCCAGGCTCTCTAGAGCTGATGTCTCTGCTCGTTACAGCCTTTTGTTAGCAAACAGAAAAGTGTTCCAGTCAACAGATTTTACAGACATCTAAAATCTTGTGATCTGTAAATATTAACATAATTTATATACTCTATAATTTAAAGATTGAGCATATTGTTCTCGACATATATCTAATATTTGTAGAAAGCATTTGGTTAGCCATTCAGCTAAGATCCTGTCCCACTGAAACAGTTCCTTTTATGAGGGATTGGGGTACCCTAGTGGCAACATTTGGATTTGTTCAGTAGTGTACAGTGTGTTTATCTAGGAGAGAAATGTGGATACAATGTATTTGTGTGAGATCTACTGTGGATTTTCCATGCATCACTATTGTAAAGTGTCTGGGGCACAAGAATTGATAAATGGGAGTCAGGGTCATCTCAGAGAGCTGTTTCACCTCCCCATCTTTACTGATGGATTTTAATTTGGTTTGAAGAAAGGCAATGTAGCAGTTCCTTTATCTGGAATTCAGTTGGACAACCTTTCTGTCCTGCTTCATATATTTACAGCTTTTGTCCCTACCTGCCTGTCTCCTGCGGTCCGCTAAATATCAAGTTTTGATTACACTCCTGCTTTTGTGCAGATTATTCCCACCCACGTCAGCTGGACTTTGGAGAGCAGCTTGTTTGCAGGCCTGGCCAATGCACATCAGCTGTCACTGTTGATGTCCTGCCGGCCTCCAGAGCAAATGTAACAGTCTTACACAAATTCCCATTCATACTTCAGAGCACTTGGCATTTTTAAAGGATCTTCATGACCTCCCTGGGTTATTGGCTCTTACCCGTAGTTCAGTTTACAGTAGTGAACCAGGAAATTGAATGGATTCACCTGTTAATCACGTGAAGGTTTAGTTCTTAAGATCTGGAAGTTTTTGCAACTGCCTTAAAAATAGTGAAACCATACAGCAGATGTGCCAGCTCTGTCAGTGTCTGCATATCACCTAGAAGGAGCAAACAGAAACATATTGGCATCAAGACTGAGTTGGTAACTCGTGTCCCCCTTGATACTGGCCTGTTATTGCATCTTCTACCAGAAGTTATTCTCTCTCAGCAGCTTATGGTACAGAGGAAAAGGGGAGGTATTTTGGAGCACAGAGGATAACCCTGTAACTGTTTAGCCCTGCAGGAGCTGTATGCTTTGATCCCCATAAATTGGAAGAATTTTTGCTGCAGATATTTGAAACAGGCTGGAGTCTGGTTTTGGTCCTGGGAGGAGACTCCACCTTCCTGTCACTGTTCTGTTAAAGACTGTAACACTTCACATATGCAGCTTCACAGCATTTCATAGATGAAATAAGTCACAGATATTAAAGATTATTCTTGTTAATATTCATTATTCCCTTGCTAATAATAAAAATTTTGTTTTAAAATCTACCACCCACCACTTAGAAGTATAATTGCTTAGCCTTCTATTATTGAATCGAAAATTATGCATTCGAATAACACTGGCAAAAATGATTTTTCTTTAATGTCACTTTTTGCTAATGAATGTCCTCTTCACAGAGGAGTAATGGCATGATTTACTCCAGAGTGCCAGTAGCCTAAAGAAAGTTACGTACTTGATATTCTCACTCATTCCCCATCAGTGAAAGCCCTGGACTGACTGTCACTCACAGTGGCAGCACTTGTGCTGCCAGCTATCAGGAGTGTTTGCAGATGAGACTGTGAGGAGGTTTTGAAGACTGAGATCCCAAAAATAATAAGCGGTTTTGATTCTCCTTTTTCTACACTGTCTGGTTCCTTTCTGTATGTGAGGCTAATTCCTCTTATTTACAGACAGTAGAGCTAACAGTAACAGAGAGATGTTCTTAAATTCTAATAAATCACTACTAATACACTACTTGTCTACTCTTTTAGTACAAATTACTCAGTAGCACTTATTCATTTCACTGTGGTGTCACTAGTTACCTTTAGCAATTCCTGCGTTTGATAACCAATAGTTAACATGTAAGTATGAGTTTTAAAAGAATCTTTGTGTTCTTTTTAGTCTAGCTGAGATCGGGAGGACTTTTCTAATAATATTTTAAAAACCGTGGCAGTTGACTTTTTGCTGAATTTCTGCTTGTTTTGTGACCGTTTTCATTGACGTGTTTCCTTTTTCCTACAGTTTCCTGGTTAGTTTTATGGTTGATGCACGTGGGGGTTCGATGAGAGGTAGTCGTCATCATGGAATGAGAATAATTATCCCGCCACGTAAATGTACAGCACCAACCCGCATCACCTGCCGCTTGGTAAAGAGGCATAAACTGGCCAGCCCACCACCCATGGTTGAAGGAGAAGGATTAGCAAGTAGACTTGTAGAAATGGGGCCAGCAGGGGCACAATTTTTAGGGTGAGTTGTTCTATGAATTTCATTGTTTACACTCATGTTGCATCTTTCATTTCCTTTATCCTGTGGATTTAAGTAGTTAAACATTGACTCTACCTCATTTGAGCATATAATATAGGCTACTTAACTTGAAATATTAAAAAATGCCAACCTGCCATTCCTTCCAGAAACTAACCTTGTATTTTAAGAGGAGATTTGCCTCTATGATGACTGCAGGGTGGAGCCAAAGGTAAGGAAAGACATGAAAAAGACAGATCTTGCCCACATCTACTCATGCAACCTGCCTTTGAAATCAGGAGGAGTCACACGCCTATAACGCATAACGGATTTTGACCCTCTCACTCGTAGGGTATTGGAGAAACATCACTGTCACAAAAAAGTCTCCTAAAGTCACCCACAAGGACCTAAATATTGAACTCTGTTCCCTTTGAAGCAGCATGTGCACGGCTCCTGCCGGAGTTGCTGGGAGCTGCCTGTCTCTGTCCTGTGGAGCAAAGCCACTGAGAGTGATGGTGGAGCAGTTACTGTAGAGCATCAAGTAGTACAAATGCTAGGAACTGACTTTTTTTAAAGCTTACAATAGGGGAAACAATCCACTATGATGTGGCTTTTTTTTTCCTAATTATAAATTTTGTTCATTATCATGAGTGGCACCCTGGTGTTAACTGCCGGTTCTGTCGGGAATGACAGCCTGTTCCTAATTTCCCCTTCTTGTTTCTCTTCCTGCTGCATGGATGTTATTCAGTAAACTGCATCTTCCTAACACTCCTCCCCCTCTAAATGAGGGCGAGAGCATGGTTAGCCGAATCCTGCAGCTTGGTCCACAAGGAACAAAATTTATTGGGTAGGATATGTACGGAAAAGATACAGAATGTCTACAGTTTTTCTTTTGTTTCCAATTTTTTGTTATTCCCATTTTATTTTTTTTTTAAGTTTACTAAAGCTTTCAGTTGATTTATGTCACTGAAAGAAAATCATAGTGGCTTGATTTAATATAGCTCTGCTACTACCTTGTGCTTATAGGCATGTAAAATTCACTGCCAGCATTCTGCTTTCATAACTTCTGTGCTTTTGTAATTTTTTAAATTTGAAGTGTTTCAATTGCATCAAATACATTTTAATACACAGTGACAGTCCTTTAAGTTCAACCCTGTGGTAGAGAAGGTATTTACAGGCCTTGAGTTGAGTCTGTTTTGGGAAAAGCATTTGTAAAATATGATCACATAAAGTCTATTATTTATGAAAGATTATTTAGAAAAAAATATCAAGTGAATTACTTCATTCAACAAGGTTGGAGAAATACTAATCTTTTCAACCTGCAAGAGTCACCTCGTTAAAATAAATTTATAAAGCCAAGTATGCTACCCAAAGGAACTGCAGTGTATAGTCTAAAAATGTAAGAATGTTTCCATATATTTTTGTTGTTTTCAAACCATATTGTGAAATTTATTGCATTAGGTTTTCAAAATATTGGTTAGTGTTTGGTGTTCCAAACCTGTTCAATACCTTCTCACTGAGTATCCTTGTTAAATGTCATGCACAAAATTGGTGTGGTTTCTAAATATTTATAGAGACAGTATCTGAAATATTAGCCTGCAAAGATTGTACTACAGTGTTAGCTGTCAGTCTGTACTCTTTTTGAACTAGAGAGTAAATATCTTAAGCAACATATTTGAATTTTTGCTATTTACTTGCTGTGCGCAATGGGAGACAGCAGCTACATTCCTATTTCTCATTGAAGGACTTGAAATTAGAGTAACAGCCTGAGTGTTCTTAAAAGCATCTAAAAGACATATTAATTAAGCTACCTTTTTCTATTTTCATGGGAAAAAAATACCTAACTCCTCTCCCTTGGTATTTAATGTGAAAACTGGACTTCCAGCTAGTTTATGTTTTTCCTCATGATGGCTGTTGTGATTTCCATGCTCAGGTAATTGGGTTAATGCACCCAACACCTTGCGGGTGTGCAGTCCCGTAGAAGTGCTGCATAATTCTCTCATCATGTGATGCTACTTTGAACTGAGTTATTACAAAGCAGTGAAATCCTTTACAACCTCTGTAGGAAAATAATGATACTGTCTATTTAAATGTCTTAAAGCTGCATAATCCATAATTGTTCCCTTACTGTGTGATTTCAGTCAGTTTGTCTTAGCATACTTTAAAATGCATATCCTGCCTGTGAAGTGTTTGGCAAAAGTGTCTGTTTTGTTAAGGAATGGCACATGAAGTGAATGGTGGTTTCTGTCGGTTCTTCACAATAACTGTTCAGTAATGCACCTGCAGTCCTCTGTTGAAGATACATTGTCTGGTGACATAGGTGTATTATTAACCACCTTCTTGTTCCCTTTCCTTCCCCCCAAAATGTTTGACAGCAACTAATATAAATGTGGTTGTGATGTTGTTTAACTCAGAAATCCAATGTGAAAGGATCTAAACATTCCCCAGTGACGTTTACAGTGCAGAAGTTGCAGCTGTGATTTTGGACGTGAGAACCAGAAAGTGAAGCTAATGAGAAACAACCTCTTGTGTTTCACAGGAGCTGCATCAGCAGAGAGCCAGGGAGAGCTTTGTAAAGTTTTGGACTTAGTCTGAGGTTTAAAAAAAAAAAAACTCGAGCAGTTTCTGCTCCAGTCAATAGCCGTTGCATGCATTTGGATAGCTGGACTGTTTCTGAACTGATTTTGCCCCTTTAAACCCCTTGAGTCAAGTCTGAACTTTGACTATGCTAATGCCAATTAAAAGTCAGCACTGCTGTGTGTGCTGGAGGCAGGTTGGATCACCTACATCCTGGGATAAGTGAGCGGGAAGAACTTTCCTTAGGAAAAGCTGTCACTATGTTTTTGTACAGCCCGCTGTTTCAGATTTACATTAAAAATGAGCTATATATGAATATTTTTAAGTTATCTATTAATTATAGTTTAAATGATAAAGGATTGTGCAGCTTTGGCAGTTTTAAAAACATTTCTACCCTAACAGTGCTAACTGTTTAAAATGACTGTAGTTTTCTTAAAGACTTAATACCCGTAGGAAACTAAGGGCAGTGAGGAGATGTAGGGTTAAAAATAATACGGTTCCTTTTTCTCTAGCCCTGTCATAGTGGAAATCCCACATTTTGGATCAATGCGAGGAAAGGAAAGAGAGCTAATTGTGCTTCGAAGTGAAAATGGTGAAACGTGGAAGGAGCACCAGTATGACAGCAAACACGAAGACTTAACCGAAATACTCAATGGCATGGACGAAGGTAAACATTTTTTCAAAACTTTAGCAAGCCTTACCTTTGTGCAGACTTGCTAAGATGAGCAGACTAAAGCAACCTAAAGTAAATCAGCGCAGGGGATATCTGCTTTGGGGAATACAGTGTATGTTATATATTAAACTAATGGAAAGAGTGTAAAGAGGAATTGTTCAGCAGTGGCCTGGAGACATCCTGAAATCAGTGGTAAGTTTTGGTCTGAAGTCTTGCCAAGTTTAAGGAAAGTTGCACAGTTGCTTTACAGCATGAAGTTGACAATAACATCCCAGCTGGAAGTAAGTCTCTTTCTGCTGCTCAGAGAGGGCCACGTGAAGGTCATTCCAAACCAAGGGTGAAGTGTAAATATCAGTTATATTAGACTTTCCCACAAATGCAGACTTCAGCCCATAGGCCATTCTTCTTTGAAATGGTATTGTTAGAGATTGCCTCCTACAGATACAGAACCTGCCTTCCTGATGCCCATCTGGGAAGTCTGGCTCCCTTGTTTGCCTTGGACGTTGCTGTTTATGTGAGAGTCCCTTAAGATGAGAGGGCTCAGCTGTACATAGTTCGTAGAAGATGCTGTGACATGTGGTCCCCATGGACACATCGCAGGCAAAGCCAGGCTGGAGCCGCAGTGAGCCCTTGGCACCACTGCTTCCTTTTCCTAGCAAGTATTTTTTTGTTACTTTTGCTGATAAACCGTTGCTCTAGCTCTTTGCACTGAGTGTGAATGAAATTGCTTGTGGTCTGGACTTTTGTTTTCTGTAAGGGTTTATCCACAGGGCTTTCTCTGGATAACCTCCTACAGGAAGTCACTGTGGCGGGGTACTAACTACAGAAAAGTTCTTTCATTATCAGCAAAAGCGTTTTGAAGCAAGTGATCAGGCTGTGGATGGCAGCTATAAGAGCTATCTGCGAGCAGGGTCTGCCTTTGATCTTGGCCTCTCCTTCTTTGAAGAGGGCAGCTTCAGCAAAAGGCATACTTTGAGAACATGGAAGGAGAGTAGTGCTATTGTGAGGGGCTCCCTGGACATCTGAGATTTAGCATTTTTCCTGATTTCCTGGTCTTCAGGGAATGGGAACAGCAGAATGAGCTTGGGTAGTATTTTAATTTCAAAGTACTTGAACTGCACATGAGCTTGTAAAAATACAGAGCAATGGCAAAGATCTGCTTGTTACATGTGATGATCTAGTGTAGCTATTTATTTTGAAATAAACGTAATAGAATCAATCAAGCAGTAGGCAGAAACACTACAAATGTTGGTCAGTGGGTTTGGAAAAATACAATAAACTTCATCACAGAAGGCTATGTAAAAGCAGGGGAACAGGCAAAAGAGTGAGCATGGCTCAGGATGGTATTGCTTGGGGAAGAATTGATTCAGGATCGAAGGCAGTAGCTGCAGCCTTTCTGAAAAAAAAACCTCACCGCCACCCCTTCCTTCTCTGCATGCTATCATGAGATAGGGAGAAATGATTTGGCATTGGGGTGAAGTATCGGTGTCTGTCAGTGGTGAGGCGGTCAGAACTGACCAGCAGCTTGCTTATTTGCTTCATGTGTTTTCCAAACTGAGCTTAGTTCAACTTTGGAATAGGAAATCTGGGCATAAAAACACTGTTCTAAAGTGCTCCAACTCGCATCACTTATGAAAGAGCTCTCCAGAGGTGCCATATGGATAAATTCACATTTTACAGAGAAGAGAGCTCAATAAATAAAAACACTTTGAGAGAAGTGGGCATGAAGCCCTCAGTCCTTACAGCCTAAAATAATAAGCCTCACAATTTGGAGCCAAGCAACTGGAGTCGGAGTACAGCAGAGACCTGTTGATGGTTTCAGGTGGCTCTTCCCTTCTGGGGGACTGCTGTTTGAGGTTAGGGGGTATACGTACAGCCAGCGAATCACAGAAGGTATGAGGGGTACCGGGCTATTCCCTTAGAATGAAAATATTTGACACCTTAAAAGCCAAGCCACAGAAATGCCATTTAGCAATTCAGGCAATCACTTATGAGAGGGAAAGGAGAAAAAATACTGTAGACACACCCAGAGCATTGTGTTGATTATTTGTTCAGTTCATTTTAGGTTAATCTTTCTCTAGTTAGGGAAACAAAACAAAACAAAACAAAAACCACTGCATTAAAGTAGTACAAGGGCATTGACAAAATTCTGCTCCAACTAAACGATACCTTTTCTGTGTAAAACTTCTTCTAAGCAAAGACATAAAATTAAAAAAAAATATAGAATTAAAAGATTAAAAAAAAATATCTAAACTTTTACTGGTTTGTTACAAAATATCACAATTGGACTTGGCTCTGAAGCAATATCTTGCATCTCAGAAGTCATAACTTTGGAAGGAGCTTTATTCCAGGTATGAACTCTAGAGGCAGAAGCAATCTTTAATCGAAATAGAAAGCAGCCACATTGACAGTCATTTCTAGAAGTTTAGTGTGTCTTTGCACAAAATTTATCTGCACAGTCATATCTGAATGCTATATAACATGCTGCAGGAGTGCCTGTTTTTCTGTTGAAAGCAGCTGGTCGGTTTTGTGTTAGACCTGCTGGGATTCACTAGTTCTTTCCTATCTGTATACTGAAAGGAGGGCAGTCAGATTTTTATTCCCAGCTCCTTAATACACTGAATTTTTAAAGATGCAGTCTGCTTCTCTGTTTTTGTTTTCCTGTTTCGCTCTCCCGCTTAGCTAGCGGGGATGAGAGCGAGGACTCCTCGCCCTCCATGGGGACTGCTGAAAACCTGCCTGTTCTTTACTGGAAGCAGCACCATCTGCTGGAAAACCTCGTCTCAGACTCAGAAAAATCCAGAGCAGGAGGCAACCCTTCAGGGCACTGAATGCGGGATTAAATAATAGCAGAACTTTGCTTTTGTTATCATGAAAGAACAATGAACCATGATGTAAAGAGTCAGTTTTTACCTTGGTGTCATCAGATTTCTGCTTAAATAGTTTTTATTCTAAAGATGGTGCTATAATTAGGCAAACATAGGGCTGAGGCAATACAAGAAACTTGGCATTTTTAGGCAGAGGAGAAGTTTGGTTCCAAACACAAGAGTAGCATTTCACAGCTCTTGGCCGTATTACATTTATTTAAATTTGAATCAAGTAAAATATTTTCTAAAATTAATTTATCTTTTTTAGGAAGACTCTCTCTGTCTTGTAATTGGTAAATAGGCTATGTTTTCAGAGAGGCTCCTATTAGCTCTAGCTTGTGTTTGCATTTTAAATTCCTACACCCTTCAGAGGTACCTGTAGACAAACCGTGGGCATAAACGCACACACGGGGGCAGCTCATCTTTTGAAAGGGATTTGCAAACTAGTGAGTGAGCCAAGAAATGCAAATATTTGTGGCCACAATATGCTTGCAGCTGCACAGTGTGGTTTCAGATGGGAAGCAGGAGTTTTTGCATAAATACTTCTTTGAATCTACAGATCAAACCAGAATGTGACCTTGTTTATGCTTGAAATTTAAAATACCACCATAAATCACTCTGCAGTGATTTTGCCGCATTTCCAAGAAAAGTTTTAAAACATATTGCTGTTAAATTTCATGTTGTGAATGGAAAAATAAGAGACTGTGCAAAAATAGACAAAAGAGCACGTAAAGGACTTTGCCTTCTTTGAGGATGAAATCTCTCTTGTGGCACTGGGACCCCATCTAGCTATGTACGTGAAATACTGAAGCTGGGAGGGTGGGTCCAGTTATCAGCATTTTTAAGACAAGTCTCACTGCCCTCAGCTTCTTGTTGTCCCTTCCCATGTGCTCTTTCTGCCCCCATCCATCTCCTGTACTTTTGTGAGCGCTGCCTCCTGGGTTCCCCACTTCTAGTGCAACGATTTCTTAATGGACACATATCTGTACAGGGGGAAACCAGTATCCTGTGCTCATCCCACCTTTCAGTCTCTGCACAGTGACAGGGTCAGCTCTGCTCTAGTCTGTACTGCAGCAGGGTTGCAAAACTCAGAGAGCTGTTCAGTCTGCTAAGTACAGGTGAGATTTGCTTTTTCAGTGCCAGTAAAACTCCTTTTAAGGCCCTAGTAAGGGAAATCAGATACCAGGTCACACAAAGACACCTTGTAGCTCATGAAACAGCCAGGTGTTCTGTGACTTCTCTTACTCCGTTCCCAGTCAGAAGAAACTTGCTCTGCATTACTTTACCTGAAAGTGAAAAAGAAAGGTAGTAGACATAGGGTGAATTTGATCCACAACTGCCTCTCACCTGACAAAACTGGTGTGATTGCTTTCCTTGACCTGAGCCATCTTTTGTGAGGTGCCTCTCTGACCTTGAAGGATGTGGCTGGGTTTCTCTTCTGTCCAGGAACTTTAATGCAGTGCTCATGTGGCAGCACGGACTAGAAGGTGGGGAGCAGTGATCTTCCTTTCCTCTCTCTTTTCCTTCTCTCCATCTCACCTCTTGTCCGTCACTCGCACCAGCTGTCTTAGGACAAGTGTACCGTACACTTGGGTGGCATATATACACAGAGTATTGCAATACCTTTCTCTTGACCTACTAAAACTTATGGCAATAGGTGTTCTTTGGGCTGTTAGCACAAATCTGAGAGACAGTGACATTAGGACACTTCCCAATTCTGCCACTAACCTTTCTGCTTTGCCTCTCTATCTGTAAGATGAGGTGTATAGTATAGCATACTTCTCTGTCGTTAAAAAGCAAACAAACAAACACACAGAACCCGACCAAACAAACAAAAAATCCTTTGAGGTATTTAACTGAAACACATTGCATAGGAGTGAAGTGTCAGCAACTGAGGAAAATGGTAGTGATGATAGCTCTTTCTGTAAACGCATGAGGTGTGTTCAGGAAACGTGACCTCTCCCAGGACTAGTTTTCCTTGTTTCATTAATTCTAACATGCTAATGCTGCATTTCTCATGGCAGCCAGAGAGGTGGTTTGATTGCTCATCATTTTTTTTTTTCTGTTAGAGGGCAACTTCATATAGAAGCTTACATATGTATTATCCAAACATAATCTCCCTATACATAGTCCGACTCTCCTCCGTTCCTGCCTGCTGTTCTGGCACTCTAATCTTCACATCTTCTTCCTCCTCTAAAGGAGGGTGCCTGCCAGGCTCAAAGGATTTTGAAATGTTCTTATATAAACCACTAATTTTCTACTTCAGGAGAATTCTAATTATCCTTCATCTCTGTGAGCATTTTACAGTGGGTTTAGTCTCTAGCAACAAAGAGGAGAATGCATAGGATTTACCAGTCAAGATTATACCTGCCTGGGAGTTTAAGAATCCAGTTAGTCTCCTGCACAAGCATTGCTTCCAGAGGCAGAATACCTAATTCATTAGAGGGCTTCAGATACCAATCTCTGAGTAAATGGAAACTGACATTATGATAAGGAATTAACCCTCTTCTGGTAGCTACGCATGATCCACAGCAACACCGTGCAATTAATCCAAATTACCTACTGAAAGTTTTAAAATGGAAAACTGACATTTAACCAAATATATATTCTAATTCTTTTGGAGCTGTAATTGAGCCTACATATTCAGAAGAGGAAAATGTCTCAGCCACATAAAGTAAAGAATTGTACAAATGTCTTTTGTCTTAGTACCATTTCTGGTACTCCTGCTTTCTCTTGATTCATCTGATAGAAACGTCATCTTTCAAGGAACAAACTTTCTTCTTTGGGAATGTGGAGCCTTTTTAAGGAGACAAATAAGAGTGCTGGAATGAAACCCAGTTAAAATAGCTAAAAAGGCCAAGTGCAAGAATTTCCAGGAAAAATGCCTGACAGTTGTGTAATTATCTCCATTTGTGATAGTGTTTATATCACAGGGATTTCATTAGTACATATGTATATACACACACATGCATATAGTTGCATAATTAGTTATATTTGTGATATATCATAGAGTTTTCCTCAGTGCGTATATGTCTGTCGTGTGTTTAATTAATTAGTTGATATAGGTAGATACTCTGTGCACCCTTCTGAGGCCTGGTGACCCTACAAGCTGGGAATGTGGCCAAGACCACTAATTGTTGATGACCTGTTTCTGTTCCGGTTATCTCTGAGGATGTATTAAGTTTCTGTAGGAACTGGGGAGCACAATGCAGTTATTTTGGGGCAGATACCTGAAGGGCAGAAAGCCTGTGTGGGAAGGGATCCTTGCTACGGTTTCAGTTGTGGTGCTGGCAGACGGAGCTATGTCATATCCACAATTTACTGGAGAGCTCAGTGTCTGGTCAGGATTGTATGGATGGCAGTCTGGGAGATAACTTTCTCAAGTACCTTAGCTAGGCAAATTCTGGATTGCACACCTGGTGTGAAGTCGAATAGTTAATGAACTGACAGTGACTTCCTGTGATTTTCCGAATGTTGGAGTTATGTGAGGGAAGAGGCTGGAAATAAATGTCTTTTGAAGGTGTGCACAGACAGATCAGTGCGCTTGTGTACTTCCAGGTGTAGATGAGAGAGGAAAGAAGCTTGACCATCTCCTTCAGACCTCCTTGGACTCCCATGCCATGTGACAAACCTGCCATCCTACGGCAGCTGCTGCTACAGAGACTGTCACACCCTAGTGCTTAGGTGTCCTAGAGATCTGTCTGTCTGGTGCTGTTGGCCCTCATCATCAAGATTTATGCAAAAGTTCACAGAGCAACCCAAAACTTCATAATTAATAGCAATTAATATTTTTTTTTCTCCTGTAGTAAATAAAAAACCCCATCACTTCTTAAGCATTTTAAGGCATATTCAAAACCTCACACTCACAGGTGTGTCTGGTATGGACCTGGGCAGGTAACGAGGGGATCACAGAATCATGGAATTGTCAGAGTTGGAAGGGACCTCTAGAGATCATCTAGTCCAACTCCCCTGCCAAAGCAGGAACGCCTAGAGCA
>JAOXNO010000002.1:7920449-7956070 GCA_028565335.1 Limnodromus scolopaceus
CTAATTGGCCTGTAGTTCCCTGGGTCCTCCTTCTTGCCCTTTTTGTGGACTGGTGTGATATTTGCCTTCCTCCAGTCTTCAGGCACTTCTCCTGTTCTCCAAGATATCTCAAAAATGATAGAGCGTGGCTTAGCAATAACATCCACCAGCTCTCTCAGCACTTGTGGGTGCATCCCATCAGGCCCCATGGACTTATGGATGTCTAGTTTGGCCAAGTGGTCTCTAAAATGTTTTAACTGTTTTCTCTCACCAGAGCTGGACAGCGTTGAGGAGCTAGAGAAGAAGCGTATCTGCAGGATTGTCACAAAGGATTTCCCTCAGTACTTTGCGGTGGTTTCGAGAATCAAGCAGGAGAGTAACCAAATCGGGCCGGAGGGCGGGGTGCTGAGCAGCACGACGGTGCCGCGCGTCCAGGCGTCCTTCCCTGAGGGTGCTCTAACCAAAAGAATCCGCGTGGGGCTCCAGGTAAAGCTGCCCTTGTGTTCATATCTGCAACATCTACAAACGCATCGTTGGTCCTAATGCATGAGGCTTGCAGCTGAGGAGCCTGCTGCTCCGTTGTAGTGGGTTGCAAGGTGGGTAGTATTCACATCTGAGACCTGCGCTGGCATGTGGCTGGCTGGGCACACTCTCTGCGCTCAGCGCCTCTCTGGTACGAGTGATTCACAGGTCTCCTCCCCATGGCAAAAGCCCAGCTCCTCTGTTATCGTCACCTCGAATATTGCTTAGCATCGGAAGAATAGAGAGAAAAAGCAAAGGCCTGGAACCACCACAGCATCAGTGGTGGTGTCTGCCATCTTCCAGAGGGCTGTGGCTGCCAACAGCTATGAGCTGCACACTGTGCAGTCCCAGCCTCCTGTGGCCAAGTAGCAGCTTGTGATTGGTGTCACTGGGCAGCCCTTTGCCATAGGAATGTGTTTGGTAAGGAGTTTATGCAGCTGTTTGCCAGCTGCTTCTGGGTCAAAGACCTCCCATATATACATCTGTTGTAGCTTAGGACATTCACCATTGGTGTTTCCAGCAATGGATAGAATCTGGGAAGAGCTAATAGCTTAAACTCTCCTTACACAAGCTGCACAGAAAGTGGAGAAATATTCCGTAGGAGGCATTTTTTTCTTTGAGTTCTGTTAATTATCACTTAAAATTACTTAATAACCTGACAAGTCTGATGGGTTCATAAAATAAGGATGTTGGTTTGGATTCCAGTGCTTGGAATTCACGGTGGAACATTTTTAATCTGTTAATGATATTTCACATCTAAAGGTGATTAATCTTGAGAAAATGGAAGCTCTGCTGTTATGGTTATAGAGCTGCCTTTCCAGAGCTCTCTAGTGTGACGGAAGCACATTTCCATATGCAGTGTTGTCACTGCTGAGATTGCAATGTAGCTATCATATTCTATGCTTATCAATACATTGTGCAGTTCAAATAATGCAGCAAGTCACAGCCTAATTGAAGCAGACTTGAAAGATTAAAAAAAAAAAAAATAAAAAAGGCAAATTCATGAAAAAACCCACGTTTTCCATAAGATGCCTGTCACTTTTGAGTTCAGGTCCTACCTGACAAAAACTACAAAAATTCTATAGCATTTCTTCCTTTATTGGCTATTTTTCCTTTCTTCCCATGTATAAAGTTAGGAAACCTTTCAAGGTACAAAACAGAGGTAGAAAGTCTGAAATTTGCTTATAGTTCTGATATAGCTTAATGCATTCTGTATGAATTTGACCCAAAGCAGTATTTTTTTCCTAATAATCAAGAGCAGAGTAGCATGGGAAGCACTGAGGACAGAGGTAAGTTGGAGTACACAGTGTTCCTCAGGAGCATGGATTTACGTTTGGCAGAGATGTGAGAATTGCTCAGCATCTCCGAGACAGAGCGTCTAGTCCTCACTTCTCAAGAATCTGCTAGCAAAATAGACCTCTTTTTTTCATTTTGAAATTGTATTTAATATCACCCATCACTGTAAATTAAGAACAAACCCAAACATGCTCTGAAAATCTCTTAGCAAATACTGCAGGCAACCTTCTGAAATTTATATTTTTGCTCTAAAAGTTAGCTATGGGTTGCTGAGAAAAATACTAAGAATGGATCGTACTAATAATCACCTTTGAGAGCTATAGGAGAAGGCTGCTGGGAAAAAAAAAAAGAAATAAAATCCTACAGAAAATAAAGGAAAATTGAGTTATCTTTTGGAAAACAGTTTGGCATATCTACAACCAATTTGTAGTTCTAGTTTAAATACTTTCCCTGTGTTGACAGGCTCAACCGGTTCCAGAGGAGATTGTCAAAAAAATCCTTGGAAACAAAGCAACTTTCAGTCCCATTGTCACTGTGGAGCCAAGAAGAAGAAAATTTCATAAGCCAATAACCATGACAATTCCTGTGCCGCCTCCATCAGGAGAAGGTGTAACCAATGGGTACAAAGGAGACACGACGCCCAGCCTTCGACTTCTATGTAGCATTACAGGTTAGAGAAAATCATGCTCTTTGCAAAGGATTCTGTGACAGCAATCTCTCTGTGCTCGCTCTCATAACTGTACAGCTCGTGCTTTCCAGTAAGGGAACATTGGTGTGCTCGGTCCAGTAGAGTTCAGATCAGTTCTTCTGAGCAAAGCCAGCTGAGGTCATTTGAAAGGCTCCTACTGGTTCCATGGGCCTTGAATCTGGTCTCATGCCATTGTAAAAGAACTCTGCCAACAGATATTAAATGTTATTTAAGTACAAAGAATTTCAGCCTTGGCTATTAAACATGGTTGTCAGTAGTTTGCAGAAATAATAGTGTCCTAGCAGATATCAAGGCAGGGTTTCCTGTTGACTTGTGGGTATGCACTTTGCTTACATCAGCATCATTTTCTGGTGTGTAACACGTGACGTAGTATATAACGCATACCTCAGCTGCTGGAGAACATCATTGTCTGGGCTCTCCTTTTATGTGTGAAGCAAAATAACTTAAGATAGATATATTCTTATGTAGTCTGTATATGCTTGGTGTTTGAAAGAAAATCCCTGTGGTTTATCTTTATGTAGGAGGCACTTCACCTGCGCAGTGGGAGGATATCACAGGCACCACTCCGCTGACGTTCTCAAACGACTGTGTCTCATTCACAACCAACGTTTCAGCCAGGTATGGTAACACAGCTTGCCAAAGGCACCCAGGGAGTAGTTTTGCTTAACAAAGTGCATAGTTGTGGGGTTGTTTTTTGGCTTTCTGCAAGTCTTTTGCAAGACTGCTGAAGCAGTAATGGACCAGATGCTTCTTTGTCACTATGTATCAGCATCCCACGCATCCGGGCTTGCACATGGAGCTTTGTCCTGGCCTTTTTTACTGCGGTGTCTCCTGGCAATCACACATGCTGTTTCTCTGAAGGCTGCAGTACCACACAGGGGTTTGGTTTTCTGCAAACAGCAACAGAAAGGGAAAATTTAAAATGCTTATTTAATAAAAAAAGAAAAAGGGGGAGATTCATAAAAACGTATTTGTTTAAAAAGTTAGAGACATTCAGTTTCCAGGTGTGAGCTTTTTAGTTGAAAAATTACATAAAGTTACATTCACAAAAATATCATTTGTCAAAAAAATCAAGCTTTGAAAATAATTTTGATGGATTTAGTGGACTTAGATACTGATTGGAGACATTCAACAGGATCTGTACAAATCATACATCCTAGTAGAGAAAATGGTATGCCAGGTAAAGAGTTTATCATTCAGTACATAACATTTACACCTATAAAAAGCTTTATAAAGAGAGAGAATTGCTGAAAGAGCCAAATAGATCAGGGCTGAAATACTGTGGGAAAGACTCGTAAAACCCACAAGTTAAAATATTTATAGCTTGTATCAAAATTGTCGTCAACCTCTTAATCATAAAATGATAAAATAACAGTATAACATCTGTCTCTTCGGGAAATTTCACTTTGGACACACTAGGTTTCAATCTGTATGGGAGATGGGATTTTGCTGTTTATGTGTGTTATCAAGGAGGTTGTTTTAGCAAATCAGATGTACAGTGAAGCATCAGCACGTTACCATATACATGGTGTATGGTCACAAGAAATAAAGTTTCCCCATTCTGGCTTCAAATGAGGCTTAAAATAGACAGTTTTATGAGATACCAGTGTGAGAAGGGTCAAATAAGTATATCAACATTTGACTGCCCATTTTTGGATAGTTAAAGAACCACTGAAAGTAGAAGGAAAATTACAGCTTTGGGAAGTCAGCAAGGACAATACGCATGCAAAATGGCTAAGGATCACCGGTCATGGTTTCTCTTTAAAGGCTTAAACGATGTTTGAGCATAATGAGAAGTTGATTTAATGGTTTGCTTTTTCACACTCAGATTTTGGCTCGCAGACTGCCATCAAGTATTAGAGACTGTTGGGCTGGCAACACAGCTTTATAGAGAATTAATATGCGTTCCTTATATGGCAAAGTTTGTGATATTTGCCAAAATGAATGACCCCGTGGAATCCAATTTGCGTTGCTTCTGCATGACTGATGACAAAGTGGACAAAACTTTGGAGCAACAAGAGAACTTTGAAGAAGTTGCAAGAAGCAAAGATATTGAGGTATATTTCTTACTCACAGCCGGCTTCCTCGTTGTAAATGGACAATGTGTTTTCCAAGTAGTCTTGCAAAAGCTGCTGTAAACCCAGTTAAATAGAGGTTCACAGCAAAGCTGTGTCAAAAAATTTCTTGAAAGGAGGCCAAAAAAGGACAAGGCGAGGGGAGCGTGAGGACCTGACTCCAAATGGATGCCCCAGACCAGTCTGCAGTGGGTTTTGCACACACTGGTGTGGAGTAGCCCTGGTTGGGCTTTGTAGATGGCTGACCTGGAATTTCCTCTCACTGGCCCCTCAGACACAGAGTCCTGAGTAGGGCTGGTTTGTAGTGAATATGTAGTCACCAACCCACAGTTTCTTGAAGGAAATCTACACAGTCTTACACCAGAAAAGCCACTTATGTAGCTCACAGTTTCCTGAACTCCCTGCCATCATAGTACCTTGCAATAATACACAGTGATGTTCTAATTTGTTGTTGAATTTTATCTGAGTGGGGACTTGTGCTAAATTCAGGATTTATGATGGGGGAAATCATGATATACTTATGTGCATGGATCTACTATGAAAAGAGGTTTTATTGACTTTTATTTTTGCTTTGGTAGGTTCTGGAAGGAAAACCTATTTATGTTGATTGCTATGGAAATCTGGCCCCTTTGACTAAAGGAGGACAGCAGCTTGTTTTTAATTTTTATGCTTTCAAAGAAAACAGACTGCCATTCTCTATCAAGGTAAAAGCAAAACAAGCCAAATATTTCTGCTGATGTTTGGGATTCTTTTTTTCCCCCCTATGATAACGCTTTTTCAGCCTAGTAGGACTAACTTGCCTTGAAGTTGTGTCATTGTTTAATATGTGAATAACATGGAGAGGGTACTTTGCATGAAGCCAAAAAAGAGCTGCTGGCAGAGCTGGAACCAGAATACCCATGATATGGATTCACAACCTTATATTAAAACCATATCTCAAGCTAGACCTCCAGCATACTCCAAGTAAATCACTATTTCCCAGGGACTAAGCAACAGAGCTGCATTCAAAAACATACTGTACAGCAGAACAGCCTCCAAAAAAATGTGCACAGACTGTTCATCTCTAAATTACCATGAATGGATGCTCGCTTTCCTTTTCTTAGCCTTATCATAGCTGCCATGCAAAGAAGTTTTAAAGTATTTTGGTGAGCACAAGTGCAAAACGTGGCAGAAAAAAAAAAAGGTGAGCAGAAAAATTCTCTCAGTATTGTCCCGGTATAAAACTGTCTGGTTGGATTCATTCAACATCTTGTTTTGCTTGGATTTATCATCAGAGTACTTCAGGCTGATCTGACTCTTTCATGTTACCACCTTTTCTCCTTCAGCACCTCAGGCTGAGCTCCAGCTCAGTGACATTGGTCTTTATGCATTAGATAGCTTCTTGTGGAAAGAAACTCTGAGGAACTCTCCAGAAACTCTCCTCTAGGTATCTGAATTGTTACATATTACTACACTGTACTAAAATTTCTTTTCTAGGTAAGAGACACCAGCCAGGAACCGTGTGGTCGACTATCATTTTTGAAAGAACCAAAGACTACAAAAGGACTGCCACAAACAGCTGTTTGTAACTTGAATATCACTCTGCCAGCACACAAAAAGGTATTTGTTAGAAAAAATATACATTTTCCTGAGGGTTGGTTTGGTTTTATTTTTGCTCCATTAGTTTTTTGTTTGTTTTTTTTTTTCTGCTAGTGATAAAGAAACCCTGTGAAATGCCAGTAATGAGAATGCTTTGAAATATGATAAAGGCTTTTTAAATTTATGTTTTATTGGTTTCCTGTATGTAGAATGCTTTTAAAGTCTCTTGTTACTGTGGTGTCAAGTTCCTATAATTTTTATGATTCTGTTTGCAGCTCATGCCTCAGCCTGCAAATCATAGGTTTATGCTTTCAGTAATGTCACGTGTTGATTTGCATTGGATGTGAGATTTTTTTTTTTCTTTTGTGTTGACATTTTGGATTTGCTTTGCCTTATAAATCAGCTTGCATTTTGTGCTCCCAATTTGGTCCTTTTCATATCCTGATATTCTTTTCCCTGCTGTCCATTATAATATTCCTTGTCTCTGCAATGCATCTTGGGACCAAAAGGAAACAGAGTCAGATCAAGATGATGAGGTAATATAAACACTGTCTTCTGTTTTTATTTCCTTCAGATTTAGTGAAAAAAAGTAATATGTTATAGAAAAACAAACAACTATTTTTAACTATGGCATTTAAATGATACCCACAGAAGAACCATATCCTCAACATCTGATAGTCTGTTGCAAAACAGCAGAAGTGCACAAATGTGAAAAAACATGATTATATATTATGAAATTAAACCAAGCATTGAGTAATAGCAGTCTAAAATTTAACTAATTTTCTCTGAAAAAGGATGTAATTATGAAATTCAGACCAAGTCTTTTTTTGGCAAAATCAAGAGGAGTTTACTGGATATGATTTTACCTCTTGGAGCAGTACTGCCAGCGCTTTGGTAACTCATATTTCTGTGAGGGAAAGAAGTATTGGTGAGGCCACAATAGTGGCCTATAATATTTTACTCCTGAAAATAAACTGGATTCTTTTGAAAAAACAAAATAGCCAAGAGCAATTTTTAAATACTGTGTACAAATCCATTTTCAAATAAACCTCAGTTATTTGCAGGTTAAAAACCCACAGTTTGCCAGACACTGCAATATTAGATTGTCAGGAAACTGAGTGGGTTTCACTCATTACAGATAGTAATAAATGAGATCTCCTTATAAAACAAATTACGTAGACGTATCCATTTTACATAGGAGCAAAGTTTTCATCTCTTCCTGGTGGCAAATAAATAACAGTAGCCACCTGCTGATTAAAATAATAATAAAAAAGAAAATAATCAGAACACTCCTTACATGTTAAAAAACAATAACAGCGACCGCATCACTTTGTCTCCACAGGATTTGTTCCCAGTGAGCTATTATGTAGCTATAACAATAGTTTTTTTCCTAAACAAACCATATTTTTAGCCACATAATCAAGTGAGCTGATCTCTGAAGGACCTTTAAAATTAATACAGTAGCAGCTATGCCACTGAATGCAGCTATTTACGATGCAATTTATTAGTTAGCAATAGTAGTCTGCTTTCTAATCTGCATCTTTGCATTTTGTGCCTATTAAAAAAATCCCCTCCCATGCCTTTTTTGTCCTTAATGTATTCACTTTAAAGCCAGTGTACATTGTGGTGTATGTGCTTTCAGGACAAATTAATTTGGGGAGAAATATTTGATCGGTCTGAGTTGTACTCTTATGAATGTTTTATGTCTGTATCTGTAGTCTTTTGTGTTAATCTCCTGTTTCTAGCCAAAGGTGGTTTATTTTACAGAGAATGAATAATATACCATTTCTAGTAGTGTGAAGCAGTTTATTCAGTGATAATGGGATAAAATAGTACTGAGATACATTAAGGCAGGATCATGAGCTACATCTGCTACCTAAGCTTTTCCACCTCATAAGTAGAGACATTGTGAGCAGGAATGAACCCATGGGGTCGTCGCTTAGGGTTGCAGTCCCCTCCCTGCTTGCTCCAGAAGGGTAGTCATTCACAGCAGGGTTCTGCCACCTCCGATAGCCCCGCTCCCTGCTCCACAGCGCCTGACACTCATTACATGACAGACAGGAATGGAGACCGGCTCTGTCCATTCCCCGCCCGCTTGCCCAAACTTGGCTTCAGCATGCCTTCCTGAAGCGGAATGGAAACTCCTGTTCTCCCTTGTGGGGATGTGTACCACTAAAGGTGGCCCATCATGCTGAGGTTTGATAATTGCTCTGTTCAAATGGGGACAGCGATACTAAAGGCGCTAAACACTATTATGTTTTGTTGCAGACGGAGAAAGCTGATCGGCGCCAGAACTTTGTCTCCCTTGCTTTACGTAAGCGCTACAGCTATCTGACTGAGCCTGGAATGAGTGAGTTGCTCTTACCAAAGTACTAAACCATATATACACGATTTTTCATAAGAAGAGACATTTTTTCTATAAACGTTGTATTTGGTGTCAGTTTCGGAAAAAAGAAAAATGAGAAAAAAACACCTATCTAAAACAAAACTCTTGGATGGTCTGTGAACTCTTGTGTTGTGAGAGCTTGAAGAAAAGAATCCTGACTGGCAAATGATATATGTTAGTCAAGTAAAAATATAGTAATTTTTAAAAATGCCATGTAGCTCAGAGGAGCTAGGAGCTCCTCTGATTCTCCTCTGAGAATTTCCAATCCTACTCAGAGGAGTAGGATTGGAAATTGCTTTCAAAAAGAGTCTGTTCCTCTTCCCTTTGAAAGATTAGAGAGAGCTGCTGAAGAAGGGTGTGATATGCAGAAGTTCAGCAGGGCTGGAGAATGCCATTCAGATAAATGTTTAGATGCTTAGCTAAAATGGACTCTCTTATATTTTATATTTTCCCTCTTCTTTCTCCTCCCCTTCCCTTTCTCCACTGTTCCCTGCAGATGCTTTTTATTCCCTGGCACCACCCATTGCTTCCTCTTAAACTTATAAGTTAATTTCCCCTTAACCAGACCTGTACCATTCCTTTCCTTCCCTGTTAAATACAATAATGTATTTGGCTTTTCTTCCCTCACCTTTCCTGTCTGAGGTTGGCTGCTATTGTTCCCCATTCCCAGGCTTTTTCTTGCCTTTTTTTCCCTCGTGACTTCTCAGTTGCTACCCTGCAACAGACCCTTTGATATAATTCCATAAAATCCATAGACAAACTTCATCGGGTCTTGGGAGTTCCCACTGGATGGCTGCTGTTTAATTATCCTATAAGATCTGTGGCTTCTTTGGATCAGATGTGCTCCAGATATATTACACTTCCCAGGCCTGGAAGAAGACTTCAAGCATATAACATCTGAAGAAGCTATCAGATCTGCTGAGACATCTTGATGGACTGTTAAGGTATCGTCAAAGGCTTGATGGGAACTGAGAGAGAGGAAAAGGAAGTTGCTTGAAAGGAGTTTGATGGCTGTGTATGTTGCTTACAATTAGTTTTTCAGGCCTCATTGGGGAAAATAAATATTAAAAAAAAAGTGGTCTTGTTTATTCACCAAAGGTCCATTAAGTCTCATTTGCAAAAAGTTGGAGGGGAAAAAACCTGGTTTAGGTTGAGGTGTACTCAAAACAAAGATGGGTTAACACAGTAGGAGTTCCTGACCATTCTTTAACTATTCAGTCCCTTTGGGCAATGGTTACTACTTAAGGCTGTGAGCTACCCAAAAAGGGTATGCAAAAATTACTGTGTTTGCAAGGCAAGATCCTAGATAGTGGTTTGGCCATCAGACTGAGTACCACCTCCTGTGCACACGTAGCGTGTAGTCAACAACTGTCACTACCACCTGCACCGTGCTGGTGGGAGGGGAAGATGTGATCTTGGAAGTGCAGCTCTTCCAGAGAGCACACACTACCCAACACAGAGCCAGGACTGCTGCTGTGGCTGCTTTGCACTGATTGGATACGAGTGATGAACCTCTCCTGATTTCCAGTGAATTTGACGGCACGGCTCCCGGAGTTTTGGTAGTAGCAGGCATTGTTCTATTCGCACAAGCTCGTGTGTGTGCATATGCACACATACAGATGGTTTTCCTCTGCACCTCTGGCACTGCCAGTGCAGGAGAGAGCAAGGCAGGTGGGATGTTCCATTGTCTCCCTGTCTTTACCCCTGCTCATGGAAAGGGGACCAAAAGGGCCCGTCTGCTCTTCCCAGCTGTGAGGTCACCACAGAAGAGGAGTGCTGCAGTGGTTAAACCTGCTCAGTCCTGGATGCTTCTTGCAGCTGAAGAGGAGCAGGGCTGAGCTTGGGGCCACTTGTGTAGGTTCACTCAGTGCTTTGAATTACCAGCTGCAAGTAAAGAAGTGTAGTTTGGTGCACAGAAGGTAGTAACTAACATCTGTTTTCTCATAAAATCTTGGATGCAAAGTGATGGAAACTCTTAAGGCCAAAAGTGTCCAGTAGCCAAAAAGGGCTGTTATAAAAAACCACTCGTTAGAATATTATCCCACTCTAAAGCCTTGCATGGTTGTGGGGATTTCTTTGCTATTTCAAAATAGTAAAATTGCCCAGTTTCCTGCTGTTTGAGTTATGTCATAGCTGCACATGCTGGTAAATTACTCAATTTTCTTTGTACCGGTTCTTCTTCTCAACTGCAAGAAGGAGCACAGAAAAAGCATTTTAAACTTATCTGAATCTGTGATTTAACAGGAGAAAGAGCAGTTAAGGGTGGAGCCTGTTGGTTCGGTGGCCTCACTAGCCGGTTGTGATAGACTGGCTCATCACAGCGCAGTGAGGTCCCTCTAAAGACATTTCCAAATGCAAACTGCTGAACAAGTTGTTTTGCTTTTAGTTCTTTTCAGAATGATTTTGGGGTTTGCTTCTTGGACTTGGGACTGTATGAACTTTTGGTGAATGTTAGCAGCTGCTGCTAATTAATCTTCATAATAAAGTCTAGCTCATTAATGAAGTGCACTATGTTTTCTTCTTTGGGGGGAAAAAATAGAAGTATGTTTGGACTTAAAAATAAAATTGCAAGGAAAAATGGGTGTTTCTTGACATAGGCTGTGCCAGTCAGGCCTAGTACTCAAGCTCTCTTCAACCTAAATGTTCTCATACTGCAGTATCACCAGCCATCCACATTGCCTTCTGAGCCTCAATTGGCTTCCAAAGGACCAGCATGTTTCTCCTTGCACAGGATATGGACCTGTGATATACTGAATATTCACTATTCTATCAGAGCGTGTGTACTTTAAGTTTAACAGTTTAGTATTAGCCTTGTTAAGCTTCTTTCACTGTGAGTTACTGTCTGTAAGACAGATAAGTAGGCTTGACAAATTGTTAGTGTAACTTCAGAGAAAGGTGTGTTGAAATAAGTTGTTTGGATATTTTAGCTCCATTTCTAACTCCAACTTTAAAGAAAAAAAAAGCCCTCTAAGTTACTTTCAATATCAACTCTCTGAATGTTATTGCTGTATCAGAGGATATGTATGCTGTAATGGGATTCCCAGAAATACTGTCTTCTGGCATGAGTACCTTCTGTGATGCGAAATGTGGTTGATGATAATTTTGTTCAAAATACCTATGAATAAGCTGAGTGTTCTGGGGGATGATAACAGTTAACAGGTATGTCCTTGCCAGGAAGTTTTTGCATAATATATTGTTCTTTGACTGCTTTTCTAATGTTACCTTTTGAGAAATGTAAAGTTGAACAGGTCTGTCTTTGAGCCGATACAAGAAATCTCCTCAAAAGGTACCAAGACACTACATCTTGTAGAAAAAGTGTACTCTTCTTTTAATGGCCTCTTGTGAAATGATTTTGTAGGGTTTATATATTTGTGCTTAATACAGCATACAAATGTATTAATCTGTGTGCTTGTTTTGACATGATATACTGTGCATGAATAAAAACTGATTCAGTTGCTTTGCTTGCTCACGTTTATCATATATCATACTTTCCATATTTCATGTATGACATATGCTTCTTAAAATCATTTCATGTAAAGTTTTACTTTAGTTTTTACCAAAAAAAAGGAATATCGCATGAGAAAAAAAATGCAAAAGTTCCTTTTCTTTATTTATTTTTATTATTTTTTTAAAAATATTGACTCAGAAAAGCTCTTGCTCTTATTGGCTTTGTGAGTGTGAAGCATATCCGAATTGTGCATGGGAGATATAGATTTGAATTTATTCCAGTTGCTTCACAGTTTGCACATCAATTGCCTGTCACTTAAAGGAATTTTGGGTTCTGCATGAAATAGTTCTGAGTGGTTTAAAAAAAGACTTTAGCTATATAATGTCATTTTACGCAAGTTTATATTTTGTATAGGTTCAATATCTGAATATAACAACAACAGAAATTATTAAAAGGATAATTATAATAGTTGTGCAAAGCAGAGACATACCTGAACAGGCAAAATAGAACTGATACAATTATTTCAGAAGTAGCACATCAGAAAGTCAATAGGAAGTAAGAGAAGACATTTTGTTGTGGTTTTATTTTTTTACCTTATGGATTCCTTCTTTGTGTTTTCTGTTCTTCATTGTTTGCAGATTTGGTTGCTATGTGCTGTCTTTCATTTCATGTAGCTTTTTGGTTTGGACCAGTCATCAGAATATGGCTTGTTTCTATTTTTTTTTTTCCTTTTTAAATCTTCTTTTGCCTCCTTCATCCTAACCCATGCAAACAATTGTATTTGCTTTTTGTAATATTACAACGTTTACTGACCAATTTTCTTCTCTGGTCTCTCTGTTTTTCAATCATTTTTGTTGATTTTATGTTTGATTTTAATTTAACAATTTAAGAAACAGTTGAACGGAGTGCAGGAGCAACAAGATCCCTACCTGCTACTTACTCATACAAGCCATTCTTTTCAACACGGCCATATCAGTCATGGACAACAGCTCCAATTACAGTGCCTGGGCAAACCAAATCAGGCTTCACTTCCTTATCAAGCTCTTCCTCTAACACTCCTACAGCTTCCCCTTTAAAATCAATATGGTCTGTTTCTTCTACTTCTCCAATCAAATCCACATTAGGAGCTTCTACCACATCTTCAGTTAAATCTGTTAGTGATGTAGCATCTCCGATTAGATCATTTCGGACAATCTCTTCACCAATAAAAACTGTGGTATCACAGTCTCCCTACAATATGCAGGTTACTTCAGGCTCTTTCGTCAGAGCTCCCGCAGTCACAGAAGCTGCTAGTCTAAAAGGGCTGGCGTCCACTACCACATTCCCCTCTCGGACATCTCCAGTGACTACAGCAGGGTCTCTCTTGGAGAGATCGTCCATAACCATGACGCCTCCAGCATCCCCCAAATCCAACATTAACATGTACTCTTCAAGTTTGCCACTTAAATCGGTCATCACATCAGCATCCTCACTTTTATCGTCCCCTCTAAAGTCAGTGGTGTCACCTGCTAAGTCAGCAGTTGATGCTGTTTCTTCCTCTAAAGTCATGATGGCCTCGTCTCTCTCCTCGCCAGCAAAACATGTAGCTGGGCACACAGATGTACCATTGCTTAATGGATCTGTGTCACCTCTGAAATACCCATCTTCTGCCAACTTAATAAATGGATCCAAAGCTGCAGCTGTTTTCCAAGACAAGATCGCTGCAGCTGCACATTCTGCAAGTTGTGCTGCTAACGCAGTTGCTGACACGGCTGAGAGAGTGTTTTCAACAGCTACAACAATGCCATTTTCTCCACTCAGGTCATTTGTGTCTTCAGCACCATCAGCTTTCCAGTCAATAAGAACTCCTCCTGCAGGGGCTTTGTACACAGCCCTTGGGTCAATATCTGCAACTACCTCATCAGTAACTTCATCAACGATAACAGTGCCGGTATATTCTGTAGTCAATGTTTTGTCTGAACCAGCATTAAAGAAGCTCCCAGAGTCGTCTTCACTTACAAAATCAGCTGCTGCGTTACTGTCGCCTATTAAAACATTGACTACAGAGGCACGCACACAGCCTCCCTTTAATCGAACTTCATCTCCAGTAAAATCATCCTTGTTTTTAGCACCCTCTGCTCTCAAACTGTCCACACCATCACCTTTATCCTCCAGTCAGGAGATACTGAAAGATGTTGCTGAAATGAAAGAGGATCTAATAAGAATGACTGCAATATTGCAGACAGATGTCGCAGAGGACAAACCGTTCCAACCTGACATACCGAAAGAGGGTAGAATTGATGACGAAGAGCCCTTTAAAATTGTTGAGAAAGTAAAAGAGGACTTAGTAAAAGTTAGTGAGATTCTGAAAAAAGATGTGTGTTTAGAAAGTAAAGGGTCGGCTAAAGTATCCAAAAGTGATCAAGGACACCTGTCTGAGGATGACTGGGTAGAGTTCAGTACAGAGGAGATTGATGAAGCGAGACAGCAAGCTTTGACAAGTCCTCCTATATCTGTTCCAGAGAAAGTCCAAATTAAAACTAAAACCATGTCGGAAAAGGATTATAACTTGTCAAAAGTTATTGATTACTTAGCAAATGATATCGGTAGCAGTTCATTAACAAACATAAAGTACAAGTTTGAAGAGGGGAAAAAAGAAGGTGAAGAGAGACAAAAACGTGTTTTAAAACCAGCTATTGCTTTGCAGGAACATAAACTTAAAATGCCTCCAGCCTCCATGAGGCCTTCAACATCAGAAAAGGAGTTATGTAAAATTGCAGATTCCTTTTTTGGAACAGATACTATTTTAGAGTCTCCAGATGACTTTTCTCAACACGACCAAGATAAAAGTCCCTTATCTGACAGTGGCTTTGAAACGAGGAGTGAAAAGACACCTTCTGCCCCACAAAGTGCTGAAAGCACAGGGCCAAAACCACTTTTCCATGATGTACCCATCCCTCCCGTCATTACAGAAACAAGAACTGAAGTAGTTCATGTTATCCGCAGCTATGAACCATCATCTGAAGAAATTCCAGAGCAGAAAGCAGAGGAGCTACCAGCCTCAAAACCTGTCCCTACGCTTATGGAGCTGGAGCAAAAACCTGCTGGATCTATTAAAGAGAAGGTTAAAGCTTTTCAAATGAAAGCCAGCAGCAGTGAAGAAGATGACCACAAGTGTGTCCTTGGTAAAGGTGTCCGAGTGAAAGAAGAAACTCATATCACCACGACAACTCGGATGGTTTATCATAAACCTCCGTGCACTGAAAGCACAACTGAAAGAATTGAGGAAACGATGTCTGTTCATGACATAATGAAAGCCTTTCAGTCTGGACGTGACCCTTCCAAAGAACTGGCAGGTCTGTTTGAACATAAATCATCAGTAACATCCGATGTTAGCAAGTCTGCTGAAACTTCACCACAACATGCAGAGAAGGACAGCAAAATGAAACCCAAACTGGAGCGAATAATAGAGGTCCATATTGAAAAAGGTAATCAGGCTGAACCTACTGAAGTCATTATTAGAGAAACAAAAAAGCATCCAGAAAAAGAAATGTATGTATATCAGAAAGACTTACCTCGGGGAGATATTAACTTAAAAGAGTTGGAAAAACATGATGCTTTTCCTTGTTCAGACGAACAAGGTCAGCAAGAAGAAGAAGAGCTCACGGCCGAAGAGTCACTTCCTTCTTATCTGGAATCCTCTAGAGTTAACACTCCCGTGTCCCAGGAAGAAGACAGTCGCCCTAGTTCTGCTCAACTCATGTCTGATGACTCTTACAAAACACTGAAGCTTTTGAGTCAGCACTCAATAGAATACCATGATGATGAGTTGTCAGAACTAAGAGGGGAGTCTTACAGGTTTGCTGAGAAAATGCTTCTTTCAGAAAAGCTAGATGTGTCTCATTCTGATACTGAGGAGTCAGTTACTGACCATGCTCTACCCCTTAGTGCAGAGTTACAGGGGTCTGATAAACGATACAAAGTAGCTACTGCCCCCAAAAAAGAGATTCTCTCCAAAATCTATAAAGATGTATCTGAAAATGGTGTAGGTAAAATGTCTAAAGATGATCATTATGATAAAGTGACAGTGTTACACTACACTGGAGATGTTAGTAGTCCAAAACACGCGATGTGGATGCGCTTTACTGAGGACAGATTAGACAGAGGTAGAGAAAAATTGATGTATGAAGACAGGGTGGACAGGACTGTTAAGGAGGCAGAAGAAAAACTGACTGAAGTATCACAGTTTTTTCGGGATAAAACAGAGAAGTTGAATGATGAGCTACAGTCTCCGGAGAAAAAGCAGCATAAAAAGAATGGCAAAGAAATACATTCTAGCCAGAGCTCTGCCAGCAGCAGCCCTGAGAAAGTTCTGCGCTCTGAATTACCATCGTCTGGTGATGAATGGAGTAAGGTGAAGCAGTATGCACATGATGGGAAATGCTTTCCCAAGGTGGATGAAAGAAAAGCATCCAGTTTGCCCAGCAGTCCTGAAAAAAGGATATTTGTGCAACCTGCAGAGGACTCTAAACAAACTATGGAACACAAAGGAAGTGCTCAGCAGACTGGAGTGCCTGAGGTTTCACAGACTGGATTTCAGCTGAAGCAATCAAAGCTCAGTTCCATTAGGCTTAAATTTGAACAAAGTATAAGTCCAAGGAATAAGGAAGTAACTCAAGAAGAAAAAAAGCTGGACGGTCAGTCCAAAATTCCAGTAAAGAAATTGCAAGAAAGTAAGTTACCAGTGTATCAGTTTTATTCCAGAGAGAAACACGCAAAGCAAGTAGAGCTCATTGATGGGAGCACAGCTTTACAGAAAGAGGTGAAAATACAGCAAGATTTCGTTCCAGGTAAAGGGAAAGCGATTGAAGACCTTCAAGGCTCAGACATGCAAAAACAAAGAACTGAGACAAGTAAAGGCGTGCCAGAACACTTTTCAGAACCGCAGGCCAAAGACCTGGCGTATGGCTCAGACTCAACAACGAAGGGACACTGGGACAAAAAAATCTATAGGACGTGGGAAAGTCCTGGAACTTCTAATCATAAAACACAGAAAGAAAAACTTTCACATGTGCTGGTTCCAGATACAGTAAAAGAAAACCACATTGATCACGCTGAAGCTAAAACTGACCAAAAAAGTGAATTTATCACTGTGACAGAGCACAAACTGGCGGCAAATGGAATTCATACAGAAGAAGTGAAGGAGCTGACTGTAAAATCTCCCTCAAAAAGAGTTTTATACAGAGAATTTGTTGTCAGAGAGGGGGAACGTAACGGTGAAGTGGCTGATAAAGTATCCAAAAGGAGAGAAGACATTGCTGTGTCCCATATTCCAGTCAGAATTGTTGAGGAGAAGAGAACCATGGTTGATGGTGTCTATGAACTTTCAGCTAAAGTATCCCAATCAGCTGTGATTAAGGAAAAAGTTGAGAGGCAGATTGATTATGTGGAAGATGAAAAAATAAAGCATTCAGAAATCAGAAAGGTTACCAAGCAGCAGAGCTCAATAGGTCTAAGTCCTCCTGTTGAGGAAATGGAGTTATCTCCTAGCAAATCACCAGACTCTTTAGAATGTAGCCCAGGAAAAGAATTTCCTTCGAGTGAGTTAGTTGACCCCGGTGCCAGTGATTACTTGGATAAAGTTGCACCGCTAGTAAGCACTGAGGGAGTAAAAGAAATTAAGACCTTACCTGTTTATGTCAGTTTTGTTCAAGTAGGAAAGCAATATGAGAAAGAGGTGCAACAAGGAAATATAAAAAAAATTGTCAGTCAGGAGAGTAAGACAGTACAAGAGACAAGGGGGACATTTTACACAGCTAGACAGCAAAAACAACTTCCTTCTCCCCAAGGTAGTCCAGAAGATGACACGCTAGAACAAGTGTCCTTTATAGATAGCTCTGGTAAAAGCCCTTTAACACCAGAAACACCGAGTTCGGAGGAAGTGAGTTACGAGTTTACATCTAAAACACCCGACTCACTAATAGCTTATATCCCAGGCAAGCCCAGTCCTATACCTGAGGTATCTGAGGAATCAGAGGAAGAAGCAGAGGCTAAGTCAACATCTGTAAAACAGGCAGAGGTTGAGGAACCACAGATTGACAAAGCATTATCTAATCATATAAATAAGGACTCTAACAAAAGACCCAAAGGTAACAGAGTTGCCTACATTGAATTCCCTCCTCCTCCACCACTGGATGCAGATCAAGGCGAGTCAGAAAAGAAGCCTCACTATTCCACTGAGAGTGAAATGGAGATGACAGAAGTGAACTTGCAAGATGAACATGACAAATGCCAACTGGCTGAACCTGTCATAAGAGTACAGCCGCCATCTCCTGTGCCACCAGGAGCTGATGTTAGTGACTCCAGTGATGATGAATCTCTCTATCAACCTGTTCCACTTAAAAAGTATACATTCAAACTGAAAGAACTGGAAGATGACCAGAAAGAAACCTCAAAACCTAGAGCCCCTGAAAAAATTGAGAAACAGAAAGGGTTAGGACATCCCACTTCTGGGAAACCTAATGAGTTTGACATTGGGCTTGATTCACCCCAGAACGATGTAGTGCAAAATGGGAATAACAATGACCAGTCTGTCACAGAGTGTTCCATAGCAACCACTGCAGAATTCTCCCATGATACCGATGCGACTGAGATTGACTCTCTTGACGGTTATGATTTGCAAGATGAAGATGATGGTTTAACTGAGAGTGATTCTAAACTTGCAGGTCCAGCAGTTGAAACCAAAAAGGACGTATGGACTACAGAAGGCATTCTAAAGCAGACTGATCGCTGCTTTAGCCAGAGTAAGCTTGAAGTCATTGAGGAGGAAGGCAAGGTAGGCCCTGAAGAAGACAAGGTGCCTTCAAAAGGTCCAGCTTCTGAAAAAGCCGGAGATAAGAGTGAACAGAAGTCAGGGGCACAGTTTTTCACTTTGGAAGGCAGACACCCTGACAGGACTGTATTTCCTGATTCGTATTTCAGTTACAAAGTAGATGAAGAATTTGCAACACCTTTCAAAACGGTGGCCACCAAGAGTCTAGATTTTGATCCATGGTCCAATAACCGAGGTGACGATGAAGTGTTTGAGACTAAATCAAGGGATGATGAGGCTAAGCCATTTGGTCTGGCAGTGGAAGACAGATCTCAAGCAACAACACCTGATACAACTCCAGCCAGAACTCCAACAGATGAAAGTACGCCAACTAGCGAGCCCAACCCCTTCCCATTTCATGAAGGGAAGATGTTTGAGATGACTCGCAGTGGTGCAATTGACATGAGCAAGAGGGATTTTGTTGAAGAAAGACTCCAATTTTTTCAGATTGGTGAGCATACTTCTGAAGGGAAGTCAGGGGACAAGGGGGAAGGGGATAAAAGTACAGTCACTGCCATCACACAGCCACAGGCAGGGGACAACACTGTAGAAACAAACCTAGAGAGACCAGTAGAAACAACAGCAGTTGAACATAAGCCCATCATCCAGGCCAGTGGAGATTGCATGGAACAAACAGTTGGTAGTAACTCACTGGAAAAATCATCGGCAGCGGTAAATGCTTCTAAAGTTGATCCCAAATTGCGCACACCAATTAAAATGGGAATTTCTGCTTCCACCATGACTCTGAAGAAAGATGGCCCTGGCGAAGTGACAGATAAGATAGAAGCTGTGATGCCAAGTGGTCAGGGATTAGAAAATGAAACCGTAGCAGTGATTGCGAGTTCAGCTTCTAGCCAGACAAGCTGTAGGCAAACAGAAAACACTGATTTTCCAAAAGATAATTTTAATAACAACAACAATTTGGATTCATCTGCTATCCCTACAGATGATATTACCTGTAATGTAGTGCTAAAAGAACATTTGGAACCGAAATGTTCCCTCCAGAAAGCTAATCAAGCGAAAAGCACTTCAGGAAAAGGTACAGGGACAACACAAGGACACAGAGTAAGAGATAAACAAAAACCACACGGAGAGCAGCAAAAGTCAACAGAGTTGGTAGGGGCTAGAGGAAAATCAAAGCTTCCTGTAAAGGCCAGCTCAGTGAAAGAAGTCTTTTCACAAAATAATCTCCAAAGCAATACAGGGAGTAAAGTGAAAGGGGCTAGTAAGCCTGACAAAACAAAACAAAATAATTCTTCTCCCTGTCTAGAAGCAAGGTCTAGGATTCCTGTTAAAAATACACATAGGAGTAATCTAGCTAGAAGAACTCCAGCCCTGCCAAAACAAGAGCAGGTAGAGAAAGAAAAACCAAAACAGCTTCCTTCTAAATTACCAGTAAAGGTAAGATCTACCTCCGTCACCATGACAACAGTTAAAGTAAGGAAAAATCAGCTTAGGGAGGTATGTAAACATTCTATTGAATATTTTAAGGGAATTAGTGGTGAGACATTAAAGCTTGTGGATCGTCTATCTGATGAAGAGAAAAAGATGCAGTCAGAGGTCTCTGATGATGAAGAAGACAGTACATCAAGGAACACATCCTTATCAGAAGCTACTCAAGTTTACCAGCCTTCCATTACATCGAAGTCTGCTAGAGACATGAGAACAGAGGCAGCATCTATAAAATCAAAGATTGAAAAGGCCGACAGTGAGAGGAGGAGGAGTAAGAGGACTGGTGAGAATGAAGGCAGTCAGGTTTCTGGAGCTCTCATGGCTCACCTCGTGGAGATCAAGCCTAGTTTGTAAAACTTTCAACTTGTTGATCCTAGTGCATGAACTGTTGTGATTGCCTGTGGAGTGACTTAACTGTAGTTTTCATTCTGTCATTGTCATTTGTATGTGCTGTCTTATACTCTTCTTTCTTCCTTTAAACAAATCCTGTACTCTAGAAAGCTAGGGAAGCATGCCAAAGACGTTCATGTATCTCAAAAGTTGATGTAACTCAGAAATGGAAATATTTCTTTTGTGACAGCAAGTTTGTTCTGTCAAAGTAGAGAAAATAGATGTAATCTGGTCTTGGTGGTTTCCACCAGTAATTGAACAACTTGTGTACAGTCTAACAGCTAGGTTGTCAGCATGTTTGATTTCATTACACAACATCATGTAGTTTGACATTTGGCTTTACTCAGGTGAAAATATAAGAGCTGTGAAAAAAATTTGCTTTGGTAGGTTATTAGGACACACCACCATTCTAGTAAACAATATAAGCACTGGCAACTTAGTCAAATTAAAGCTATTATTTATAATAAACTATTGTCCGGTATTGTGGTTTTCTGTGCAAAACCTTTTTAATCGAGAAATTGTAAATCACAGGTCCACAGAGTCCATGTGAACGGACAGATATAAGGATGGCAATTGTAGCTGATCACCTAGGACTTAGCTGGACAGGTAAGCTTTTCTGCTTTAATATTGAAACTAGTCTTTGCTATTTTGTTTTCAGGTAGTCTTATACCAAAAGCTGCAGCAAGGCCACATCAGGCTCTCCCAAATTCACAGTGAGCCCAGCCTCCCAAAATATGCAACATGTTGCTGGGCAAAGATGCCTGAAGAATTATGCCATAATCTTGCAATAAATCAAATAGAAACTCATAAGGAAAGTAGTTAAAATGTCTCTCCTCTCAAGACGTTCACCTAAGGAATTGAGAGGATCTATCTACGTGGGCTCAGGGCTGCCTCTGTATGTGGGCAGCAGTTTCCCCAAAGCACTGGAAGCTTCAGGAGCCCAGCAGTGCCCCAGCGAGTCGCTGCTGTGTGTGAGGTTGCCTAACCACGTGCCTGCTGTACCTCCATGTGCTGATGGGCAGAGCTGGCCCTTCCCGGGCTAACGGCTGCATCAGCCAGCTCTCCCTGGGCACGGGTGACGACAGCACCGGTGCTGAGCTGCACAGCAAGCGCACAAAGGAGTAACAGTCACTAGAAAAAGCAGATTTTATAAATTAGCGGTGGTGAAGTAGTCTCCACAGAGCTTTTTTTCACCATGTTTAAGTGGCTTACGGAGTATAAATATGATAATAGCTCACAGAGATGATTGAAAATCAAAATTATGTCTGTCTTTGAAAATTAAAGTATGAGTATATAATGCTATGTTCATCATTATCTGTAAAGCTTGTTGTTGAAATCTGCGTGATCTAAGAAAGATAATATTTTTAAGCCTGACAGGTTGATTGAGGGATTTGTGCTTTGTTTGGTGTTTTTGTTGTGGTTTCATTTTCTTGCCTGCTTGTTTTTTTTTGTCTTTATAGAACTTGCAAGAGAACTGAATTTTTCTGTGGATGAAATAAATCAAATCCGAGTAGAAAATCCAAATTCTCTTATTGCTCAAAGTTTCATGTTATTAAAAAAATGGGTTACCAGAGATGGGAAAAATGCTACAAGTAAGTTCAAGTAGTTACTTTTGTTGTTTGTAAGTTATAGCCCATTTAATCTGTTGCCTGCTCTAAGTAGGTTAAATTGAAGAAAACATTATGAATATCTTTGGGAAACCACCGATGGGGAAAAAAAAAATTTCAGTTATATTTTTACCAGAAGTCAGAAACATGTCATATTTATTCACTACATCTGTAGAAGGAAATAATCTGTTCTCCACATCCCTAATTGATGGGACAAGTAATGAACTTAAATTCCAGTAAAGAAAATATTAGGGAGAACTTTCCAATAGCAAGGAACGTTAAACATGGAAATAGGCTGCCTGGAAAAATTAGTTAGTCTTGCAGTATTGCAGGTCATAAGAAAAGACTAAACCTCTTTCTTTGTGGAGTGATGGAGGCTCTGATTCTGCTGGGTTAATCTGTGCATTTCACTTGAATTGCTCAAATTGAAAGAGAGGTTTTGATTTTTGTGTTGGGTTCGATGGTGTTCGTTACCATTCCCTAATCTGCACACTCCTACACAGTGTTTGAGTCTACTTTGATCTCTTTCACTGTAGAAGTAATTTCCAGTATTACTGTGTTCTAGCAATAAGATTACTGTAAATGAGATTTCACGATGTGCTGCGTGACTAGCCTTACACACATTATTGCCTACGTGGCTACCTATTCTGTTGTTTCTTGAAAGAGAATGGTAAAAGGATTTTTACACTCCTTTTACGCTCCAGTAAAAGGATATTTTGTTTCAATAGTAAGTAAATATGTTCTTTAAGAACTCTCTGACCTTATTCTTTGTGCCTTTTATGTTGTAGTATAATTATACCGGGGAGGGAAGACTCTTAATAGATGTATATCTTGAAAAAGTAGGCAGCAGAATGACTACTTAGACAAATGATGGGGTTTGCTAGAACCAAAGACATTGGGGTAGAAACGTATGCCAGCAACTTATAATTAATGCAATGTGAATGTAAATGAGAAAGATGATTACACAGTTCTGCAACACTGAACTTTTTTCTGACGCGTCTTATTTGTTTTTCAGCTGATGCCTTAACTTCCGTATTGACAAAAATTAATCGAATAGATATCGTGACCCTGTTGGAAGGACCAATATTTGATTATGGAAATATTTCAGGCACCAGAAGTTTTGCAGATGAAAATAACGTTTTTCACGATCCCATTGATGGTAATTGAATTCCATGGTCATATTTCATTCAGTGACACGTCCAATAGCACAACAATGTTGTATAAATTTTAAATAAAGACAGCAAATTCTATAGAAATAATGGGGTTTAATGTGAAGGCTTTTTCCTCTCCTAAAGTATGGTCACAGTACAATACGTAGATTGTGCATTAATATCTCAAAGGATAAGCCCAGGATCTCACAAACGTGTGCCTGAGGAGGCTTGTTCCCACCAGGCTCAGTGTCAGTTGACAAGACCTGAATGTTTTTCTCATGCACTAGTTGTGCTTTGAGACATGCCCATGTATATTTTTAATGTACTTGGTATTGCATGCTTCCCAAGTTACTTGGAAATATATATATTCTTTGGCTTCCTGTCTAGGTATGTAACAGTAAGAGTTCTTTGCAGAAAAAAAAGAAGGAAGAACAAGGAAAAAAAAAACCTTAGTAACCACATAGACTAAATTGACGTGCAATTTACTACTAAGCCTTTTTGAGACAAGTGAACATCAATTACTTTGTGATTTTTCACTTGAACCATATCTACAACGGTAGTAAAAAAAAGAAGAAAATGTTTTATTAGTGCATGCAAGAATATGTTTTTCAGTCTACTAATGGGTAAAATCGTGTAATAATTTTCACAAGGAAGCTGTGCCAACTGACAACAGAATTGTGCAGGTTAATTTTGATCCAGATTAAAAGGATAAATGATGATAAATGTTCTGCTCGTAAAACACAATTGTCACAGGTATACTTACTATTTATCAGTATGTTGAAGATGCCAAATGTTGTTTTTTCTTCTTTTAAATTTTAGTTAACAGACCCTGGGCTGCTCCATTCTTTACTTTGATTTTTGTCACATATGTAATAAATAGTTCTTAATAAGATACTTCTTTTCTAAGTAACATTTCCTTTAGTTTTTTGTAATTTATTCAAGTATGTATTGAGCTTTCTCTGTATTTTAGTAGGATTTTTTTTTTCTTTAGAGCATACAAGCTCAGTGTACCTCCATTATTGAGCAGCATTGCTGGTCATTGAATCATTGCATTACAGAAATAATTTTCTGTTGACATTTTAAGAAAGTTGCTCTTGAAATGTTGCTTGCGCCTTTTAATAGTAGCATCAATGTGTTTATGAAAAAAATACGCTTCTCTGCAGTTGCTTTCTGTCTCTCCTCTGCTCTGAACCTTCCTCAAGCTTCCTTTCCTCACCAAGACCAGACCACCTTTGCCTTTCTCTCAGCTGATTCAGGAAAGAAAGAAAAAAACCCCAAACCCTGTTAATGCACCTCCCTTTGCAGGCAGCACAATGTCAAGTTAACCCCACAGCATGTGTTTTTTCCTTTCGTAGGTTACCCAACCTAGTATTTGCTGGAAAGTGAACTTCAGATTTTATTGTCATTTTTATGTTTATATTCAGTTTAATCCTTTTGTAAGGTTTTCTCATGTTTTCATCAATTTTTCTTTTCTTTTCTCTCTTTATTTGATCAGTGTATCTGATTGTACCCATGTCACCAAGATCGCCTCACTCTCCAAGATCACCAAGATCTCCTTACTCACCACAGTCCTCTCACCTGTATAACTTTACTGTACCTGAAATATTCATATAGCTCTCCCTTGTTGTGTTTGTGTTCTCTTATCCCTTTGTTAACTTCCTTTTTTAGTTTTTTATCCTGCTGTGTAGTTAGATCTACTGTTTTTTAGTATCCTCATTAGGATCCATTTCTCTTCCTCATTCTTTAACTATTCCGTTCTTGTGGCTCTGTGGTTAAATTTGAGATAGATATTAGTAGCATTGTATTGCTGGTATAGTTCATTTTTATATAAAAGTATATTAAAAATGTGGACCTGTTTTAGAAATAATACCTATTGACAAAAACGTGGCTGTCCTATGTTATGATCGACTTCTCTCTTTAAAATCTATTTATTAAACTTCCAAATTAAAAAAAAATTAAAACTGGAAAAGAAAGATTTACACAATACGGCTATAAGAGTTTGTATTGGATATAAAGGGACAACCACCCTTGTCCACATTTGATTTATTGCATGCTCATAAGACAATCTGCTGTAGCTTGAAAGTGTTAAAATGGCTGCAAAAACAATTGCTGAAATCTTTACAGACTACATACAAAATAGTCAAAAGTACTGGCTTCACCGTACTATTGACTGGCAGTACTCATTTTTTGTTCCATCTGTTTAGGTCAAAGTAAAGGAATCTATCAGAACTGCATTTGCTCGTATACACCTGCACCTCCTCATACGTTTCATACTTTAAGTCATTCATGAATCGTTTGACATTTGCTTATTTGTTGCTCCATGCTTCATCCCAGTCAGTCCAAATGTGCTGTCTTCCTTAGGTTATCCCAGCATTCAAGTGGAACTGGAAACTCCCACTGGGTTGCGCTTCGTGCCACCCACCCCTTTCCATCAGGACGATTTCTTTAGCGACACCTCTAGCCTAGAGTCACCCCTTAGAACTCCCAGTAGACTGAGTGACGTGTTAGTGACATCCCAGGGACACGTAGATGGTACAGCAACAGCACCGCCAGTAGTGACTGAAGAAGACACTTCACTGGATGACAGCAAACTCGATTTCTCAGTGCCTAGAGAAGGAACACCTAAAGATTTTTCCATAGGCGAGAGCCAGTTGGAGGAAGTGGACCTTAAAGATTTTCCGCGGTATCTTGGTAGTTACGGCGGGATATCGAAAGATGTTAAACAAAGGCAGAGTGAAGAGACTAGTAAAACAAGAGTAAGGACTGAACAGCCTGAGAGAGAAAAGTCTGGTACTGATGAGGAGATGACAGAAGAAAAGTTTAAATCTCTGTTTGAGGACATTCATCTGGAAGAAGGAGCTGAGTCTGAGGAGATGACGGAAGAAAGAGTATGGTCAATTCTTAAAGGTGTTCAACAAGCAGAACGCGAAATGTCTTCAATTACAGGTTGGCAGACTGACTCGTCAAGTGTCACTGAGCCACCAACGTCAGGACGCAGAATAGGTGGTAGCCTGCTAGACCGCTTGGATGATAGGTGAGCACCTTTGTATAAGAGAGAGTGTGTGTGTGCGTGTGTAAGCAAGCCTTCCCAAGCTGCTTTTACCTCCAGGAGCAGTGCTGAGGCTGCTGAACTACTACTCTATAAGAATGTGTATATATGCATATATGTATGTATTTCAAAGAAAAAGTAATAGTTGACTTGATGTGGTCTCAGACATATCTGTCTTTAAAAATGTATATTTATCAGGTTTCATTCTTAATGTAGGTATTTCAGAATTAGTTTATATTATGTTTAGTGGATAATACTACTTTTTGTGTTCTTTATCTTGTGTGTTTCCATTTTTAATTCACCTAAGTAATGGATAGATGAAACTGGAATTGAAGACTATAAAGCGTACATTATCTGAAACCAGGATACTACATTACTCTTATTTCTTGACTACCTTTTTAGCAGTCATCCTTTTCATTGCATCTCTGTGCCTTCCCTCAGACAGTCATTACTTTTTCCATAAGCCAATTTTTGAATTTTCACTGGTTTTGTAACACTTCCTTCAAGCATGCTATGTCATGCTGGTTTACTAGACTTTTAAAGAGATGAGTTACAAGGCATAAGAAGGTAAGAATGGAGTTACTAAATCGGTCTAGTCCCATATGTTGCCTCCCAGCCGTGACTGCAGAGGATGCTCAGGAAAGGAGGAGAGTGGATGTATACACTCCTTTCCTCCAGTACTTTCCCAGGCTCCCCTTGCTTTCAGCATAATGACCTGCTGAGATGGATGCTTTCTACATACTTATCCTCAATGCATTTCTCTTGCATGAGCTTTTCCAGCCTCCCCTTGGACCTACTTAAGCTTTCAACATTCACAATGTGTGTTGCTGTGTTCAGCCTTACTGGTACCCACTGGGTGAAGAGCTCCTGCCTGCCTGCCTTTGTTTTGAACGCGGCTCCTGTGATTACTAATTGAAGGAGTCAGTTCTGCATGAGCTGTAAATCAGCAGAGAGTGATTATCTGCAGAGCAATCATTTGTCTGTCAGCAGTTTACACCCTTTGCAGCTTTGACTCAGGATGTTTAAAGGTTCCAGGTAGCATTAGATACTCTCTTATTGAATCCAGTGGGAATTTGGTCATCAACTTCAGCACCCTGATTGTTTTTCAGGACTGTAAAGCACCTAATCTACTCCTGATGCGATTTCTGTTCTGTTAAGCAAGCATCGTTACTCTGCATTTTATATTGTGTTAAATGGGTAAAATAGATCACTTCTAGAAGTAACAGGGCTTCCTTAAGAAGATAACTTATCCGTTTCTAACTAGATTAATTCAATTTGCTATCTTTCATAAGCATTTTGCCAGCAAATAGCTGTATTATTTTCATGTGTACAGTTGTAGTGCTTAACTGAAAGCAAGCAAAAATGCAAAAGAGAAGAAAACCGTGCATCAGAAGTGCAGGTTAAACTTGTCCGTAGTTAATCTGAGGCAAAATTTTGGCCAGCTTCCTAGTTTGTAGTAACCTTCCTTGCCTTTGGCTTTGTGTATTATTGAAACTCTGCACTGTCTAAGGCTTTATTTGCAGATACCAATATGTTTTAGAAGGCATGACCTATCTGGAGTACAGATACTGTAGTTTGGGGGAAAAATAACATTAATTATTTGATCATTAGTGGTAATTGTACGGTAACAGATACTTTCATCACCTCCTTGGTTAGAGAGAAGTTTAAAGAATTAGTGCCTCAGGGATTTCTCTCATGATTATACATGGGAAATGGTAGGTTTTGTGTGGTTTTATTTCTCTTTTTCCCACCTCCTTTCTCCCCCCAAGAAGAAGCGGATTAACATAAAAAGTTTGGCCTTGTTTTCAGTGTTCACCATAGTCTCATTGCTTCCGAAAAGATACCATGATACAGAAGACAAGGCTATTAAATAAAAAAATTGATGTTTGCAAGCTGAATTTAAAATTTTACTTTTCTCTGTCTGAAACCTATGTGCTAAGAAGGAAGGCTCAGTAAGAGGCCTGGTGCTTTGCCCTTCTGAGTGTGATTTAAGCACTGAACGGCTGTCTGTTCTTTTTTCCTTGTAGCTCGGACCAATGTAGGGATTCTGTTACCTCATATGTCAAAGGAGAAGCAGGAAAACCAGAAACAAATGGAAGCCTATCTGAATCCACAACAGAGGCGAAAACTAAATCCTACATCCAGGAATCTTTAAATGATGTGGGAAAACAAAGTGACAAAGAAGCCCTGAAAACAAAACCACAAATTTCAACTGGTACTGATGAGCAAACATTATCATCAACAGCATATCAGAAATCTTTGGAAGAGACTAGCAAGGCAGCAACAGAAGGCAACAAAACATCTGTGCCTGTCAGTGTGAAGAAGATGAGCTGGAGTACTTCTGAGGATGGCAAGCCAAGAACAAGCATCCAGGAGGAGGAGGGAGCAGTAATGTCTGAACAGAAGGTACAGTATGTCCTGTAATTATTAGCTGTGTGAGGAGTCCCTATTGCTTGACATGTTGCTTGACATAATTTTTTGTAAGACTTGTAATGTTGTTTGTGACAGGGTTGGGGTTTTTCTAATCCTTCTTTATGCCTTTTCTATTTATTGCTAAATTAAGAGGAATGGAAGTTAGTGGAAATTTATATTCTGTGGTGTGAACAGAATGAGGTGGAGTCAGGGCAGACAGAGGAGCCAAGCAGGGCTGCATAATCCTCTGCCTGACTGGCCCCGAGCCCTGGAAGAGGTTAGAGCAGCTTCTGGAACTGCCATCCTGCATCGCTGGGGAGCAGGTCCCTTTCCTGCCCTGACATACCACCTGTCCAAACAGTGCCAAACAGCTCAGCTGTCCTCCATCTGTTTCCAGTAACGTGATGGCACTGGTTCCCTCTCTTTTTGTGACATTGAAGTGAACAAAGAGATACAGGGACTCTTCAGCCCCTCCCCTACTTCTTATCTCCACACTCCCTGCATTTTTTTTACTCTGTTAAATTGCAGGAAAATAAATTTGGGGTAATATTGAATCTCCTCCTTATGTTTTTTGTTTCACTGCCTCATTCATCCTGGCTCCAACATGCATCCAGCCAAGAGGAATCAAAAGATTTCCAAATGTGTAAAGCACTTTTCCAGGTGGTGGTTCTTTCTTCTTAAAATACTGCTGAGGGGCTCCATTTCTACCCTGCACATTCTTGCACATCTTAACTGCAGAACCTCAGTTACAAGATCTTTTCTGACGATGAAGATTCTAATAGCTTTATCAGTTGCATATATTTATTTCCTAGAAGCTTAAAAGTAAAGTTGATTCAAAGAATGGCTTATAAGCCCCATAGCTGCATGCACCTCGCACCCTTGCAGCAGGAGGGTTGCCACAGAATGGACAACAGAGCCAACAGGGAACCAGGCTGAAAAAGGGAATCGTAGAGTTTCTTCTACGTTCTTCTCTCTGCTGAAATTGTATTTTCCTGGGCGTAATACAGGAGGAGATTATAACTTCTGGAAGCAAGGCATTTCAGTAGAATTGCTTCTACATGATATTGCTATTTTTTTTATTGTAGCACAATAAAAATGTTGGCTGTGGTGGGCTGCAATAAATCATTCAGGTCTAAATTAGTTCATTTTAAACTGTTAGTTCGATTATACAACCAAGAGTTCTTTTATTAGATGGTAACATAATCAGTCTCAGCAGTTATGCAGCATATGATTGTTATTATCTTATTATTAGTTCGTGACACAGTTGAAGCAGTGAAGATCTTTCCTAATGTTCACTAATTACTGGAATACTTTAAAAATGTACATAAGAGCCTTCTGCAAAGGCAGCTAAAGGCTGATGGCAGAGATCATTTGGTGTCAGTAGGCTTTGGGGCAGACCTCGGCTGATATTATTATGCTCAGTTTAAACGCAGGGATAAGCACAGATGCACACAGTAACAATCTGAGGGTGTCCAACAGTGCTGCATTTCCCCCTCTGGATTCCCTTCAGTGTGAAGATAAGTTGTCATCCACTTTTCTGTTCTCTTTATTTTTGGATATCCCATCTGGATTGGGAAGAATAAGCATGTGCTTTTCTTATGAATGCTTTTTATACTATTTTTGCTTTATCAGTAAAGGGTGGTAATCTATCTTCTAAATAACAAGTCTTTTTATAGTCATGATCTTTGAATAAACTGGTATCAGAAAATAATGTGAATTCTAAACGTGGATCTCTCACAAAGCCTGAATGAGTAACAAACTGGTGTTTGTGAAAATGACAGCAAGAATTTCTTCAAATATCTTGTCAATATTTCTTCAAGAATATATCTAATCTAATTTGAAGTCAGTAGTTTAATTACTAACACAGTCCAATTCATGGTGAGACACTTCATGTGCTGTCATGAAAACAGAAAGGTAATTTCAACTGCAGTCTTTCTGCAAGGCCTTCTTCAGAAGTGCCCCATAAAGAGAAAAGTATGGAAGAAACATTTATTTCTGTGGAAAGACAGAGGGAACAAAATAAAGTTGCTTCACAAAGTAAGAGATTTTTTCTATGACCCATTGGGAAAGAGCTAAGAAGCAATAATCATCTACCTGCAGGGTGAGGGCTGCGTCAGTGGTTTGGCACACAGTTTGCAACAAGAGATAAACTCAGACGATTGATATTGGGCTGCTGCCTGGTGACGTGGATGAAACAAATTGTTGGCCTTATCCCAAGTCCACATAAATGCCCAAAAGCTTACAAAAGCAGTGCAGTGACAGTGTAAGACATATAATTCTCTACAAATACTCAAGCATTAGATTTTAGATTTTTAAATCACAGTTGCTCTGTTATCCCAAAGAGGGTGATGTCCACCTTGTGGTCGAGGTGACTCCCAGCATCAGAATTCTATCACAAAATAAACCACTTGAATCTGTTTATTAATAATAACTCTTCCTCCAAAACCTTTGTACCCTCTGGGAACCTTCTTCTTCTTGTTACTTCTTCAGGATAGGGTTGAATTATATTTTTTTATATATCGATATTTGACTAGTGTCAGAGAACAGCAGGAGGCTTTAAATCCAGATGAATACTGTTATGCTGCCCTAAATGCGTTTTGCTATATAGTCCTTTTTCTTCTCCACCCACCTATGCCTACTGTTATTTTACACATCATTTCTGAGAAATGTGTCTTGTTTGGGATGTCTTGGGCCAGATTCAAAAAGAGAAACAAAAATGCAGCTAGCAATATCCACTATTTGTGACTTAAAAGTCAGGTTTGGACTGTCATTGAGTAATTACAGATAAAATTTTCAGTTTTCACTGTTCAGAAAAAGGTTGGTTCAACCGAACATCATGTGAGAAGGGCCTCTGTGGCCCTCACACACATAGGTATGAAGCCCTCTGCCAGGCATGTGCACACAAAGCTGCTCAGCCCCCAAGCTGAGGAGCTCCTTGGGTTTCGGCAGGGAAAACACTAGGGCTCCAGGACGGAGTAGATGTGTGGCTGTGGCTGTGGTACCTCCTGGCACCAAGCTGAGACCAGTGTCAGGCCATTCCCCCTCACCCTGAGCTGAGGTCTACCAGTTCCCTCCTTAAAAAACGCAGAGTGATTGTACTTCACGCTACAGTTTTGCTACTTAAAAGCAGTTGAAGCCATTACATGGAGAAGTTCTTCAGAATGCTTATTTGTAATCTTCTTTGTGGAGGTGCTCCACTGGTTCTTTCTGTGTGACTTTTCTTTCTTTAGGAGAGAATTCACTTCCCATATCTAGTGAATCCATGCAATTTATTTGAAACATTAACTTTTGAGGAGAGAAAAGCAAGCAGTTATGAGAAGGTTTTTTTGTAAACAAAATTTTTAACGACTACGTAAGATGTAGAAATTCCGTGGGTGAGATGCATTCCAAATACCGTTTTCTAAGACTAGAAGCTGCTGAGATACTGCATACCTGGTATACTTACTAAGCTACAGCATGTCAAAGAGCAAAAAGGCCTCCTCCCACCATATACTTCAAGAGCAAAACCACAAGTCATTGTGTACATAAATAGAGACAGGAAAAACACTGTCCATGATAACCTCTGTTTTCTTCTAGTCCTGATCAGCATGTTCTGTCTTGCAAATATGCTGTTCAAATGTACTAAAACTGCATTTGTTAGGAATGTAGTGACAATGAATGTGAGATTGACAGTGATTCGAGCTCAGATGAGGAGCAGAGAATTACTACAAGAGTTTATCGACGGCGCTTGATACTGAAGGTATTTTGTGATTTGCATTCCTGAGGCGACATTGGCATGGTCGTGGGTTTGGACTGCTGTGTCAGAGTGTCAGTTTTGGCATACTGGAGTCCCTCTGGTAGTGGTGATCTCCATTGCCAGTACGTATTGATAACCAAGTGCTAGGTGGCCTTTTCTTGCTTAACCCAGAGGTTTATGGTTGTCTTCTGCTGTAGAGCAACTGTGCTGCATGGTGTGTTGTGTCTTTTCACTGCCGCTGTTCCGCATGGCATCTTAAAGACTACAGTGTGTTGGTCTATCTGGAGCAAAATGAGTTGCAGACAGATATGGGTGACAATTTTTTTTCTTTTTTTTTTGTATATTCCTAAAAAAATTTTAATTTACAAGTTTAAAAATTGAAGGAATGTACAGGAGTGGTATATAAGAGCATGTGAGCCATGTTGTCTGGTTGAAACTTGTGGTCCTAAGTGCTTAATGTGTTCTGGAAAACCTCCTCAAAACAGCAGATGATCACTATTAGAAACCTGTCAAAGTTAATAATAGTCTTTGCGTTGCTTTCAGTAGGCTTTATTTAGTATATTTATTTACAGATGTCCTTTATTTACAGCACAATATACTTTATATACTGATAATGATGGCATAGTCATATAAATAATTGCATTTGCCCTCATATTTTTTTCTTGTATAGTCATATAGTATGCTATTATTTGCCTGCAGCATATAGCATAAGAAAATAATTCTGCATCAGAAACCATTATGTTAATCCCCAGTAATTTACAAGATGTATTAGATTCTTATTAGAAAATCATGTAGTCAAGCCATGAAAAAGCACTGTGATGGCTGGCTGTCTCTTACAGCACTAGCTGAATTTGCCTAAGACGCGATTGTTACTTTAGGAGCGATTCGTGACGCTCTGATTGCACATACCTGTATTGCTGTTACTTGCACGCTTTGTGGAGAAGAGTGTGCACAGAGGCACACGCCTTTGGGATAGCGTGGCTGGCAGACAGGCTGCTCTGCACACCGACTGATCCCTCCAAGATACAGACACTTTTGGAAAAGGCAGGATGACACTTCTGCCTTGTCTTCACCCTTAATTTCTTCAGTCTACCCGTTGTGCTCCCCTTTGGCACAAGGCAGGAATTGCAGCCATGAGCTCAGTAGAGGCGAATATTTTGTACGGTGTCTCATCTCCACAGGCAGAACCTGCTGCCCTCCATGGAAGGCGCTGGGCAGGTCGGGGTATAACCCTTCAACAGCCCTTCCCTCTGCAGATGAGACATGACTGGTCGGAAACAGGAATGTGGCTCCTGTTTTCAAGCGGGGCAGGCGGCCTGTGGGCGGGTACGGACCGTTGAACGCTTTAAGAGTGTTTCTGGTAAGACGTAAACTATCTGTGTGCTGAAAGTTTTAAAGGCTGCCCAGCTGGCCTGTGGCTGAGGTCCCCCACCCAATTTATGTGTCAACTATTTTCGTGTCCGCTGCTTTGGAGTCAGGAAGTGTCGGAGTAGAAAAGAGAAAGGGTGTAAAAGGCAGCCTTCACTTGCCTTCCACGTACATCCGCTGCATTGAAAGAAAGGCATAGAAACTTGTTTTTAAATGTGGGGCTATAATTTGGGGTTGAACTTTTAACAGAGCAACAGGAAAGCATAATATATCGCGTTGTAGCGCACAGCCAGCGCAGCTGCCGTGGGGAGGCTGTGCATGGGGAGTGGAGGCGGCTGAACGTGCTCTGTTGGGAATGCGTCTGATCCGAACTGGATTAGAGGTCTCTTGATTAGAAAATACATGTGATACTTCTGTCATTTTCTCATGATTTATGGCTTCTTTTTTATCTCCCACTTTGCATTTCAAGACAAGCTTAAAACAGAACAAGAAAAATTTTCCAAGCAGCAATCATCAGTGCTTTTAGAGAAATAATTTGATAGTGGAAACAACCATTTCAGTAGGTATATTTTGATCATGTAGTCTGTGAAATGGTGGTGTGAAATGGAAGAATCGAGCTTTAAGATTGGTAGGGATCTGGACTTTAATTTCTGCACATTCCTGGGAGCGGGGGTTCAGTTTGGGAGAACTGAAATCCCTGCGAGTGAGTGCACAAGCTGAGGAACGGCTCCTCGTTGAGGGAAGAGGTCTCAGGATAGAGTGCACAGAGGCACAGAGCAAAGCTGTCAGCCTGCAGAGTAAAAATACCTCCCCTGTTCCTGCCGCAGGGCCCCGGGCAGCGGTGGGGAGCAGCAGGCTCTCGCCTGAGTGCCCGGCCAGCGGTGCCCTCTCTGGGGCTCGCAGTGAGCGGGGCTGGCAGCCTCGCATGGAGCAGTAGCGAGAGGGGAATCGGGCCTTCCTGTGTCTGTGTTTTCTCACACTCCCGGCTAGCCAGATAGTTGTTAACGGGTGATGGCAGAGTAGAAGGCAGGGATGTTTTCCTTCGGGCTGTCCTGTCCCGCAGGCAGCAAGCCTGTCACACCGATGATGAAATGCCCCAGTGTTTTTCTGCGGTCACTCCTGGAGCACGGGAGTACTTATCCCAGACTGTCTTATGTTACGGTTACTTAGGAACTAGCCCAAGAAATCTTTGTTGAGTTTGCATTCCCTGGAATAAAAACTGGTTTGGATCTCTGTCCAGTACTGTGTCCAGCTCTGGAGTCCTCAACACAGAAAGGACATGGATCTGTTGGAATGGGTCCAGCGGAGGGCCACCAAGATGATCAGAGAGATAGAGCACCTCCCCTATGAAGACAGACTGAGAGAGCTGGGGTCGTTCAGCCTGGAGAAGAGAAGGCTCTGGGGAGACCTCATAGTAGCCTTCCAATATCTGAAGGGAGCTACAGGAGAGACAGAGAGAGACTCTTTGTCAGGAAGAGCAGTGACAGGACAAGGGGTAATGGTTTTAAATTGGAAGAGGGGAGATTTAGGTTGGATACCAGAAAGAAATTCTTTACAGTGAGGGTGGTGAGGCACTGGAACAGGTTGCCCAGGGAAGTTGTGGCTGCCCCATC
>JAOXNO010000002.1:7956170-7976927 GCA_028565335.1 Limnodromus scolopaceus
GATGGGGCTTTGAGCAACCTGGTCTGGTGGGAGGTGTCCCTGCCCATGGCAGGGGGGTTGGAACTGGATGATCTTTACGGTCCCTTCCAACTCTAACCGTTCTATGATTCTATGATCCTATGATTCTGAAAAGCCTGGGCACAGGCTTCATAAATGGATGGCAGGGCTGTGCCGTGCCAGGAGCCCGCTCTGCCGGCCGGTGCCAACAGCAGCAGCGGGGAGGGGAGGAGGCTGCGCTTAGACAGAGCTGCACGTGGGATCTATATTGTTTTACCAAAGCACATATTCATTACTGCCTGCACGTTGCATTAAAAGCAACAGAGGTACTCGCATAGCCTGCAGGGATGAAGTCTGGTAATGCCAAAACCTTGAGGATAAATGGAGTCCTGTGGAAAAAAGACTTTGCCTCTGTGCCTCCACAGCTACTGTCGGGGCTGAATTGCTTCCTTACCTTTGTAATTCTGCATTATAGCTAACACTATTATTTCCGTTTAACTGCTACCTTAGCTCTCTGTCCTGGCCCAAATATGGGGAAAGGCTTTTCTCTCCCCCGGAGGTATTTTCCCAGCAGTCCGAGAGCCGAGTCCTGTCAAGTGTTCAACACTCTGGAGCACATTCCCATGGGATTTAGCACTTCAGAGGGCTGAGCCCATAAAACCAGACAAGCAAGGACTGATGCCCATTTCCACATGTAATAGGATCGTATTCTAACCTCAAGGTAGTGCAGATGTTTTTGTTTTTGCTTCCTTTCCCCTCTTCTGTTCACATGGCGGATTGATGGGACGGGGCATTGCAAAAGAAACAGGGGTTTATGGTAGCACAGGAATGCGGGCAATTAGCACACAAGGGGAAAATAAGAGTGCTGCCACAATGTGCACATTCAGAGCCTGATCCAAAGCTCCTTTTATTTAGTCATGACAGAAATCAGTGTCTGATTTTTCATGCTTTTTCAGAGGTTGTTAAATCTTTCATGGGTACAAATTTTTGGCAAAAACTGTTTAGTAAGATTCTTGCCAAAAGGTTTATGGTAGAATTTTGTAATGGAAAATAAAATAGATTTCTAAGCAGAGGTTGTTCAAATCTGATGTCATTTTGTATCTTGTACTTCTGTTATTTTTTTGCCAATTTTTATTGAAGATTTATTTCTTTCCACGCATTTTGCCCGTGAAACACCCCATTACTGATTTTGGGGGGCTTGGTTCAGCCTGCACTGGCGGAGTGGCATGGGAGCCCGAGCAGCAGCCGGTCAAAACTAGGACCGGCAGCTTTCATGGTCTTACTATGCAGAGGAAACTTATTTATGGAATGTGAAAGTGTGGCCATCCTGTAGGTGAGAATAATCAGGGGCCCGTGCCCCGTGTAAGGCACATGGGAAGCGCTTCCATTTGTGTGTTCAGCTGGGCGCAGCCTCTCCGCTGCGGTCCCTCCCAGGCTGGCAGAGCTGCAGAACTGCTCTGCTCCAGAAGTGCCCTCACCCTGTCTCACCCCGGGAGGGACCGCTGCCGGCCTCACTCAGATAACACAGACGTAGAGTAAAGCACAGACTACCAGCGCTGTTACAAGGATTGGTCGCCATGTTGTCCTCCGTGCCACAAGCAACAGACCTATGACCCAGCTCCCAGTATCCCGGTAGTGGACTGTACTCTGCCCCATTTGCGGCACCATTTCCTTTCAGGGCTCGTTGGCTTGCCTGTTGGTTTGTTGGGTTTCTTCCCCCCCACATCCCCCCCCTACTATGGCTTTAGCTATACATCTGCGAACAAGCAAGTACAGACTCAGCACAGGCAGAGAGTTGTGGCATCTGATTAACAAGGTCTCCCTGAGTAGGCAGAACTCGCTAATGAAAATGACCTTAATGAAAGATGTTTGTTTCTACTGCCACTGCCACAGAGGCTTGAGACCCCAAGGAGACCGAGGCGCAGCTGCTGTTTATGCATTACAAGAATGTGATCTTGGGGCTGAAAGGATTATGTCCTGGTGGCTGAGGCCAGTATGGGAAGAGGTCTGAGCGCTCTGCACAACTCCTGTTCCCATTGCAGCATTGCCCCTGGTCTTTGGCGAAATTAAATATTTAGGATCTTTCCATCTCGCTTATTTCCGCCTGCTTTTAAATTTCTTTTTACCCGTCTGGGTAAGAGACATCCAGCTGCACCTTTTTTTCTCCACTGTTACAACAACACTAGATGTATAGGAGGAATAAAAGGGACTATTATCCCTCTAGTAACAAAACAAACATGAAAGAAAACCAGAGCTCTGACAAATCTGCAGTGAACTTTGGCACAATGCTGCAGCACCGACTGTGTAACTCCATTTATCTGGAGGTCCCTGGGAACACCCATAATCTGCAAATAACTGTTAAGAAAATCAGTGGAGCTGACGGAAGGCTTTGAGGAAGCTGCTCTTTGCTTCTCCTGCCCTGGAGAGCTGCAGGGAGAGGATACCAGCTGGTTTTGGCAGGACTACACTCCAGCGAGCAGGGTGACATTAAACCACTCTGCTTTGCAAAGCTTCCTGGCATGTTCTGGGGCTGAGGCTTGCAGACCGCAGCCTTTGTATGGTTTAGTCCCAGGGATATAACCGAGCTTCCAGTAATCGTGGTATTAAGTTTTCTCCCTGCCTTTCTAAAGCTCTTGGTATTGTGACAGTGATTTCAACTGGTCAAGGGTAAAATGAAGCCCACATAAGTATGATGCAGCAGAAAGAATTTTATTCTTTTGCTGTGACGCAGATGCACCAGCTTTGTGTTTAAAAACAGCTTTCGTTGACAAGGTCATCTAATGTGCCATTCTAACCCAAAGCTGGTTCTGAGATCTGACAAGTAAAACTGCCAGTGGGTAAGGGTTTTTTTTCCCCTAGCAAACATCCGTCTTTATAACTGCATAGGATTAGAAACGTCAGTAAATCAGATCTACCTCCTGCCAATTGTGAGCCCTCCTGCAATTTGTTTAACTACCCACCAGCAAGAGAATTGTGAAAGCTGGATTTTACGCGTGCTGACTGCTGAGTATTTACAGCTTTTATCCTTAAACTGTGCTTAAAGGAGCATGTAGCTAATTAAAAACCAAGATTCACAATACCTTGAAAACTGTATTTTTTTTCCAAGAGACATCTTTCAGTGCGTAAGTACATTTTTCACTTTAAAACTGAACCCAGTAATTCTCACTAACTTGTTTAAGGGAATACCTTGCTCGTAGTGGCAGTGAGGAGTCAACTGACCAGTACGCACAGGCAGCATTGCTGGGCCAGGTAGTCTGGTGACCTTGCTACTGGCCATGTTGTTTTATTTCCGTTTCTCATGGGTTTTATTGTTGTGGCTCTGGAGATCCTATTCATGAGAGGAAACCTCTCCATACCTCTGGGCTCCATGGGGTGGGAGGGACATCTGGCACAGGGTTCCCTCCTGTCCCTTAGCACACTGCGCAGGAGCCTGAGGAGTCTCTGAGTTCATGGGTGGGAGGCCAGGAAAGAAACCGTGCAGCTAGTTCCCCATCTGCTATGCTTCTGGTTAAAGTGTTATGTCTCCAGAATCAGTATTTCCCCCCGCTCCATTGTGGCTTGGAAACCCCACAGGTTTCAGTTCCCCAAACCTTTACCCAGTCATCGCCCTCCAGCCGCAGCAGCCGTCCCCGTGCTGTTCTCGTTTCTGCTGTCTCGCTCATGAGAAGGAAGGAGCAGGCTGTGTCGCTGGGGTCCCGCTCACTGGGGGGACCAGCCTCTTACTCCTTCCTCCTCCCCTCGGGTCTTAGGCAGGTGTGTCATTTCTCCTTCCTGTGACCCCTCAGCAGGGTCCTTCTGGGGAACGAATGGCATGGGCCCAGCCTGGGCTCCATCTGAAGGCTTCAGCAGCTGTTTTATCTGCCATGCTTCTCCTAGGGATGCCACAGTGTCTGGGCTTGGGGACCTCAGCTGGGTCCCTTCAGCCCCAGGTGTATCTCAGACTCAGGACCTCATCCCTACATCCCTACACGGTGACATCTGCCTGGCTGTGGAGCCTGCCCTTTTCTCACTGATGCCTCCTGAAGCATCAAAGTTCAGCAAGTTTCACAGTTTATATATAGCCTGGGAAAGCGTGGGGGGAAAAAAGACATGAAAAAATGTCCAAAACTGTTTAATTACGCAATTATCAAGCGATGATTTCCATACAGCTTTCAATATGAAAGAAGGGAGACTGCTGCACTGGTGACTAGGGACAGCTGCTGACGGGAGGCCGGGCTGGCGGCGGAGCCCGGCTCTGCTTTTCGGTGCTCCCCTCCGGGCTCTGCTGCGGGCCCTCCCCGGCCAGGGAGTTGGAAACGCTTGGCTGTAGAAAAGACCACAAATGGCTTGTAAATGAAAGGAAAGGTTTATTTGGTTTAGAGCTTAGAAATAGCACACAAACTCAGTGTTATAATGTAGGTATTGAAAAAGGCGTTTTTGTAGGGAAAGTGGTTAAAAAAATAAACGCGGCGTTGCTATATTTGTTCATTATAGAGCCGCACCAGGAGCTTCTGTGGACAACTATGTAGCCTATAGACCACTGTAAACAGAAATTATATTCGCCCTGTGCTGCTTAGTATGTGGACACATTATGAAAGCTTGCTGTTGAGATGGAATAATCTCATCTCAACTAATATTTTGTTGTTGATATTGATATGAAATGTTTTATACAGTGTTTCTTTCTGCTTCCTCCCTCTAGTTGTCATTTTTTCCATAGTGGGTTGAGACTGAGGGGAACAGAAAAGTTTTAAGGATTTTGTTGTTTGTTTGTTTAAAGGTTTATTCATTTATATGTGGAAATTTTTCATATGTAGGCCAGCTATGATTATGTTTATTTTATTTATATGAAATATATAAGCACAGACGATAGATATTTTTGAAGCATGAAATGCAGTGCTTCCTTCAGCACCCAGGTTTGGAAACATGACTTTGCAAGATAAAGTTGTCAAAGTTCATCTGCAACATAAATCCATGGCTGCCAACTAGCCTTAGACTGCAGAGCAATATCATTTATTTATAATTTGAACAGTAATTCTTGTAGTGGTATGGAGTCACTAGCATGGCAGTTAGGAAAATGCTTTTACGTTTATCTACGCTGGTCCTATAAATTATGGGTGCTCCAAAGAGCTGATGTCAGTGAGTCGCGCACCAGGCTGCTCGGCAGGTCAGCAGGCCTTACCGTGCCAGGAAAAGTGTCACGTAAGATCCCTTTCTCCATTTTGTACGTGCTGAGAAATCTTGTCTTTTGTGTGTGTGTTTAAGATCTTGTGTTTAGCAAGCTACAGGCAGAGTTTTACCTCCCAGTTTTCCCCCACCTTATTTTGGCGTCAGACCCTGTTTCTGTGTGTGCTGGGCACTGAGCAGCTGTGAAAAGCTGAGGGCTGTCTGATGAGAGGTTATATCGTCACGAATTTGTGCCTCCATCTCGTAGGACTCAGACTGACCGCAAGATGGTTTGTTGCCCAGAGAGCTTCATGTCATGAGTTAGTTAATAAGAGCAATGTGCTAGAAGCTCACTACAGGCTTTAAGGACACATTCTGTAGAATGAATGCACAGGTATTGGCATGCTAAATGAGCAAGGCTTTCATACTGTTTGTGTGACATAAAGCAAACTGTTACATAAAGTTGAAGCTAGCATGTGCTTGTTGCTTGGATTGGTGTGGAAATACGTGTGGGTTTGGCAGAATGTAGGCTATATTGCTAATCTTATAACACGTTCTTTAGGGTGAGGAAGCAAAAAACATTCCTGGTGAATCTGTAACAGAGGAACAGTTTACCGACGAAGAAGGCAACGTCATCACGAGAAAAGTAATCACGAATTACATCACTGCTCTGAGTCTTTGTATTCAAGTAACTTCTTTTAACATACTTTCTCCCTTTAGAAACTAGGAAAAAAAAAAATCGATACTTTTCATGTATTGCTTCCCACAGATCACCCGGAAGGTAGTAAGACGCGTTGTTATCCCCCATGAGAGGAAAGTTGGTGAAATGGTAATGGAACGGGGACTACCAGGAAATAACAGTAGATGCAGAGGGTTGTGTTGACTGCTAGAAAGCGCTGCTAAAGGGCTGGAGGTTTGCATTTAACACGAAGCCTTGGCAAAGTGCGGTGCTTGCGGTTATTGACAAGTTGTGCGTGTGGGTAACGGGGCAGGGGATGTGTCGAGGGGGCCTGGCTGAATTCTGTCGCTACAGAAGCTTTAGGGTCTGTGTCTGTGTAACAGGCAGCTGGCTTAAACCATAGGTTTGGGGCTTGTTTTGTGCCATCAAGATGAGCCGTGTCTGTGGGTTTGCTTAAGCCCGTGCAGAATTTGTGCCTTACACCCGTAGGTGTGGTGTGGTGCTTTTTCACCAGCCCAAAAGGAATGAGTCACAGTCTGGTCCCCACCAACCTCTCATTCACCTTGCCTAACACCCCTGTGCCACCAACTGAGGGTTTGCAGGGCTCAGGGCAACGTGAACATACCCAAGCAATGGGATCTTTTACAAGCAAGCACCGAGACAGGATTTTATCCCTGGCAATTAATATCAGAAGCTTTCCTGCAAGGCCAGACTGTGCCCGGCCTCAGCACTCCCAGAAAGAAAGGAGGGCAGCGGGAAGGGCAGCCCTGTTGTGCCCCAGCCCCTCTTGCCAGGACGGGCAGGCTGGGCCTTGGGCTGTCCTCTGTCCAGAGGAGCTCTCAGAGGAGTGGGCCCCACCTCTGGAGACAAATGGCTTCAGGGGACCTCATGCCTTGTTCCCAGCACATGGCCCTGGGAGGTCTGTGCTCCAGTAAAAGTTGTCATTGGGCTTAATGGAATTTTTCTCTGAGTGAAAACAGATTCAGAAACAAACAAAGATAACAAATGCTCTCTATCTGCTGGCAATTAAAAAAAAAAAAAAAGAAAGAAAGAAAAAAAAAGGGGGGGAGAGGGCGACAGAGAAATAGGAGAGTTGAAACAAACATATTTCCATCCCCTCTTTCATAGTCCTTTGTCAGGGAAAAAATAAATCCTGCCCAGCAAAGGGGAAACATTTTCAATTTGCTGCAACCAGATTAGATTAGTCGGGAACTACAAATAGTTACAAATACATCAATGCAGATCACCCGAGGGGTAAATTCTGCCGATAACCACACATAAACAGATGCCTTTCTCTGATGTGAACGAGGCTTGTGATTACTGGAGTATTTATTTTTAGATGATTATTGAGCTAATTTTAATGAGCAAAGATGAACTTTATTTTGGGGGTTGCTGTTTTAAAGACACTGAAACCTGCACTGCTTGTTACTGTCGTTGGTTTTACTTCTGCGCTGCTTCAGTGGTGGTTTTTGCTGGCTTTCTTCCTCCTCCCTTTACTCCATTACTAACCTGCTCACTTTAAAGCACAGACGTTGTGAAACATCATAACAGCAGCTGTGGCCTTTGCTGCTGGAAATGTCCACTGACCCCGGCTGAGCCGGGAAAGGTGATTTTCCTTGACGGTGGGGCTGGACCCAGCTGCAGTTGGTGGCGGGGGCTCTGCCAAGGGCTGCCGGCCGGGCACGCCAGCCCGGGGGTCGTGCTGAAATTGCAGACCTGTGTTTTCTACTTGGAGATGATATTTCAGGCCTGTGCTTTTGCAGCTCCGCAGAGTGGATAAGTAGATTGTGTGTATCTTTGAAATGAGGTGTTAATGTGATTTAACTGCTTTTTACTTATCCTGTTACAGCAAAATGTGGAGCCTGTTTTGGAAGCAGGTTTATAATTATGAGCACTCTGCAGACTATGTTAATGTTCATGTTTTTCCTTTAAAGCAGGGAGAAGCTTATAAGGTTAAGACAAAGAAAGAAGTCAGACACGTGGAGAAGAAAAGTTACTCGTGAAAGCTGAAAGCCAACCACTGACTGGTCAGTGTGATCAATTTTCTTCCGTTGCTAAAGCCTGGTGGCAGCGCAGCGCGGGGGCTGGCACCTGGGCCTTGCTGTGGCTGGCCCCTGCTACCTTGGCGTTGCTTTCAAGCTGCAAAGCTGAGTAGATGGCCCTTGATCTTGTAAGCAGAAAGTGACCTCGAGTTCACGTAGAGAAACTGAGCTTTACTTCTTGGAACATAAAACAAAGCGATACTGAGGCACATGTAAAATTGTGGGGAGTTTTACCAAGTGTTTGTAGTCCATGGCACTTTCTACTCCTAAAAGTCAACTTAAGCACAAAGAGTGAAGGAGCTGCACGTAAGTAAATCTACTGGGAATGAAAGGCTTCTTCCACTGTCGGGCGTGTGATCTGAGGGCAGTTATGCAAGTCAAAGTCCTTGTAAGAGCCAGTGAGGTGTCTCAGTATTTGCGAATAATCCTTACCAACTGTTTCTTGTGAATTTTATTGATCCAGCGGTAACAATTGTAACAAAACAGCAGCTGACAGTGTAAGGGCTTCCCAAACGAAAACCAAATGCACAAAGACACCCTGGCAGGGGCTCTGTAAAAGGGTGCCGGAGCTTTGTGAAGCCAGAGGCTGCTTTGTCTCAATCATATAGCTATAGTCACGCACCAAATATGCCCGTAAATTTGGGAGGAGCCGGTCTGCGTCTGTCAGTCATGGCATCAAGTGCCTATGTTTACCACGTTCACGTCTTTTTTCTACTCAGAACTTTCCTTAGCTTTGGTGGACTTTAGGAATTGGGCAGAGGAAGAGTTTATGACGTGCGAGTCTATGCATTATCCTTTTCCTATACATATGGTATGGGATTGACTGTAGGATTTAAGAACAGGATAAACAGGACCTGGAAAACATACTGGATAGTGACGTGGAGGTAAAGGACGGAAGCAGAGTCTCTCCCGAGTCACTAGTCCCTTCCGGCTGTTGCAGTGCAAGGTAGCCCCTAAAGCCACCTGGCTGGATGGGCTTTCTGTGCGTGTCTCTAGTGCCATTTGGGACCAGCAGCACTTGGCCCGTGGGATGTAGCTGAGGCCTTTATGGGATCAAACCCTAAAGCATGAGCTCTGCGAGGTGACCCATGTGCTTTCATCATTTGGTGAGCACCTACTGTGTCCACCTAGCACAACCCCCGAACTCCTGCTGTTATTGAGAGCCCTCCTACATGTGCTAATAGAATAATACTGCTTCACGTGGCTCAGCACACTCATAAAATAGGTAATGTTTTGAAAAGGAAGGTGATTCTGTAGACATCCCTTTCTCTTTCATGGAGCTCAAGGATACAGGAGGAAAGCAAGCCAAAGGGATGACACTGTATGAAATTGTGACCCAGGTTGGCTTCTGTGCTTCTTCACTGTCAATCTGTGGGGGGAAACCAGTGGAAATTTGTGAATTTGAAGATGCTGAAGGCAAGATGGGGCATTGAACGCCATAAGCAGTGCAGGAAAAGAGCCTGCCAGCTTACAAGCATGATGCAACACACATTGGGGATAAGGGAGAAGCATTTCACTTTGAAATAAAATGGCATCAGTAAGACAGTCCTTGCCTCATGTATGAAACATATTCTGACCTTCAAAAAGCCAGAGTCTGAGTTCCTCGGAACCAGATTTGCTCCCATGACTGCTGATGTATTTCTCCTGTGATTTCCAGTAGGCAGCTCTTGTGTGCTCGAGCCCCTGAGGAACTCAGAGAGTCTTCCTTAGATAATAAACCTTTGCTCAGGGGAGAACTTTGTCTCATAAGATGAATCTCTGTGGTCCAAACTTTGATATGATAAGCATGACCAAATGTGCATTAAGTAATTGTAAGCCCAGTCAAGAGCCTATTGAAAACATTTTATTTGAATGCGAAAGTGGACGAATTTGCACAGACAGGGGATTCTGATGGAAAGCCAGTTTGTTTCTTGATCACAAAAGACAAAAAAAACCCTGCTTGGGAGGCAGAGGTTTTGCTTTTCCTTTGAATGTTTGAAAAAGATCACAATATTAGCTAGAATTTGCTGTTAAAATGTCTTTGTCACCATTGCAAATAAACCCATTGTGAAATATAGGTTGAAAGGAACAGCCAACAACTTTTACATGCAATTCTGCAGGATGGCACTGTGGGAGCCGGCGTGACTGCTGCAATGTCAATAGGAGGCTTTTAGCAGCAGGATAGATTTATGACAACCGTAGACGTGGGCAAGGACAGGTTGTTTCAGCACAGGAGGAGAGCGTGAGCACTCCCGGGGAATGCGCGTGGACTTGTGACCTGATTAGTAAACAGGCATGTCCGTGCCAGCCTGGATCCCGCCGGTGCTGTGCAAGCCACATTCCCGAACAGGCTCCGGGCGCCCAGCTGCTGGGGAGCCCGCAGGTCTCCCAGCTCCCCTTCGCCGGTGTGTTTGTGTTTCTGCTTCCTGCCTGCTGGCTGCAAGGCACCGCTCTTGTACAGCAGATGTAGCAAACTTGCGCGCGGCTGCGTGACTGTTTCTGGATGGGCGAGAGAGCAGGAGCTGGACCCCCTGTCTCCTCGGTGCCTCTCACGTGAGCCAGGCGGGGAGATGGATGGGGCTGCTCCTCTTCCTCGCTTTGTCCTTTCCTGAGCCTCCCAAAGGCTGCACTCTGCATTCCTGGCTCTCCCGGTCACGTTCCCTGGGTGACTGGCAGAGGTGGATGTGCAAGGAGTGCAGGTTTTCCACCACTGTGAGGATGCTTGCGAACAATAAAGAAAACCATGCTGTGAACGCAGCAGCGCTCTCACTCTGGGGATGATGCTATTTCTCCTGCTATAGGGAGTACCCGTTCCTTGTCATCATCGGGTCTGAGGAGCCGGTAACTGTGTCCGGGGTGATGAAACGCAGTGTGTTGCAAGAGCATTTGTAAAGCAGTTCACGAGCAACGTGGACGTCTGCAGCTGCATTTTCCCTTCACGCTGGGAGCTCAGCTAATGTCATTGCCTACCTAGAATGTGTGTGATTTGTCCTATTGCAGAATTCCAGAATGCCAATTAGAACTTTTCTGTTTAGTCAGGGAAAGGCACGAAATTGATTCTAGCGAGATCTCCTGAAATGATTTGTGCTATCTTTTCTTTCCATAGGACTGTGTGCTTTTACTGCCAGTATTCTAGAGGGACACTCACAGAAGAAAAATCAACAGGAATTAAACATTCACCTATAAAAGTGTGCGTGTGTTTGCTGCTTCCACACATTAACCGCATGGTTTTTATGCAAAAACAAAAACAAACAAAAAACAAAAACAAACAAAAAAATTAATTTAGCATGAGCCAATTTACAGAGCATGGAAATTCACGTTCATTCACAGGATTGGAGGGTGCGCGGTTACCAATGCAGTGTATATACAAGATGCCATGCTGTTAACAGCTTCTTTCAAGCAGTTTGACGTCATCTCAAAAGAAATAAATTCCTGTGGCCGGAGGGGATGTACGAAGACAAAATGGTTAAACCATGGAAAGACACTAAAATTACTAAAATCCACAACAGCTCGCCTTATTTTTCTTGGACCCAAACTGTCAGGGTATAAAACACTATTTGTTTCTTTTTTAAACATCAATAGTTTTGCTGTAAATAAATAACACTGTATAAATTCTAACAAAATAGAATAAATGTTGATAAGGCACTGCCTTTTCGATCACAAACAGAATATTGCAAATGCATTGAGCAGGCTAGGTGTCTCAAATGGCTGCACCTACAGGGATATTCTGGGTGTATCTTCACAGATTCTTGTATATTAGCAATTATAATGTTTGTATATGCAAAAACGCTAGCTTGATTTTAAAAAAATCTTTAAAATCTGCTGCAAATTTAAATGATTCCCAAAATGAGGAATTCTGTAGTTCTGTGAAAATTTTTCTTCAGAGTACTAATATTTTGATGCATGTGTTTCACCTTATTTTGATTAAATCTTTTCCAGTTTTGCAGACACTATACCGCAACATGAAAAATAAGATTTTATCTGTAAACACAAAGCCCTTCATCTAATATTTGTTGCTGTTGCCAATTTTTCAATGAAATGACCTAAAACCCATAACATATACAGTAGTTGCATTATGGGGAGGGGGGTGCTATCTGTTCTCGCTTTATAACGGGGGTAATGCTTGCAGCTTTAGAAGTGGGTTGGTGCTCTAAGGAGCACAAGTTTGGGATATTTTTAAATGAACTGAAGAGAAATTATTAGCTAATAGACTGGCAGCACGCTGTAAAATTATTACTGTATTGTGTACTGGCTATAAGATGTAGAATCTTTCAGTAAGCCAATCATCTGTAATCATCCTAGCAGTGTAATATTAGGTTGTTAAGGCTGCTGTGTTTTAAAGGGCATTTTTATTTGGGTTTTGGTGAAATACTTTAATTTGTTGATTATATTCATATGGAAACAGCATTCATTGATAATAGCTCTAATTACATATGTATGAAAACAACAAACACTGGATGATCTAGTTGATTATTTAAGCATAAAATAAATTGTGTTAAAACTCTTGGATAACGTGTATTTGGCAGTGTTCTTGTACCCTACAGACATGCAGCTTCACAAGGACAGCCATTAACCACCCCTGGCTCTTTGCTTCTTTTCTTCTCCTTTCTTTTGTCTGATCCACCTCCTCATCTTCCCAGTGTGACAGGCCATGGCTTGGCAGGCTGTCTCCAGGTGGGGGAAACGGGAGGAAAACACAGCAGCCAGTACATCCTCAGCAAAGCTAAGGAAACCCACCTCCCTGGGATGTGGGGAGACTCCTCGGGTGAAGGGAAAGGACCTGCACAACAGGGGTATGCACAGCCTCTTCTCCAACACGTGTTACCTCTGGACCTCCTCTAGTTTCTTTCACCCCATGGAGAACTAGGAATAGCACTAATAAAAGCAGGTTTTTTCCCAGTGTGTATCAGCGAGACCAATAACCAGCACACTGCAGATGAGTAAATAAAGTGTATATCTCCTGTATATTGCATGCACTTCCTGTTTATTATAGGTGATGGACCACATATATATAAAACGTTGCCAAAACACAGTTTTGTTGGCAGCATCAATACATGCTCACTGCTCTGGACTGCAGGCTTCTGCTCAGGCGCAATAAATAAATTTTATAACTCAGGGTTCGGTTTTACGTGGCTTTCAAGGCAACATGAAGGTGATGTATTTTACCCCAGCTTGGCACCTGAGGAAGCTCTGCCGCTACAGATCCAGCTCAGTCGACTGATCCACACAGGAATGGCTCCTCACCTGGGGTCAGTCAGCAAAGCTCTCCTGACTGCACTGAAAAGCACTTGGCTTTGGGAGAGCCTAACAGGTTGGTTTGTCAGCATTTCCCAGTTATTAGGGCTGGCAGCTTTTGAAGCAGTGGCAGAAAATAAAGTGGTTTTCATCATTTTAGCAGCCAGTTGGTGTTGCAGTGGGTGTTTTACCGAGGCCAGGATGCCGCTGGAACAATGCTGATGGTTCGGGTCCTTACACCAGAGTCTGGAGGGCGGATGCCACTTAGGCCACTGGAGAACAAACACACCTTATTGCAGGTCACAGGACAGCAGCAGCAATCATTCTCCTGGAGACCTCCTCGTCCAGATGCCTCTGTCTCGCTCACGAGCGCCCAGATCAGCTGAATGAAAACAAATGTTTTTAGTAAATGGTGCGTGGATGTATATATTTAATATCATATGCTTTTACAGCAGGAAGGCAGGAGCAGCGGCGTAGGAGAGCCTCACTTCACCCCTCGGTAACAGCATCCAAAAGGCAGCATTTCATTTGACTCATCTCTCTCCTCTGCCTGGTCCCTCGTTAGTGCCCGACGCTGATGAGAAATAAAGCTGTGATTGTACCAGGAACGGTAATTCTGGCAGGCAGGGGCTCTCTTTGTGCAGACAGGCCAGCGGGGTTGCCTGTGCCGGTAGCAGAGGTGTGTAGGGGAATCTCGACAGGTCTCCTGCCGCTGGTGGTGATTTATGTGGCACCTGCAGGCTCAGGGAGTTGGTGTTGACGGTGACAGCTGCCGTGAGTTTTCTGCTGGCTCTTCTCGAGGCTCCCAAGGACGCTTTTGCAGCAAGGCCCAGCCATGGGTAGAACCCAGCACTCGAGCAGGCTGTGACCACGGCAGACGCACCTCTCGGGCCATCTGGGCCAGCACAGGGCAGGTGGTCCCTCACCACCGGCTGGTCCCAGTCCTCCCTCCAGCTCCGGCCACATCGCCGCCTGCTGCCTCCCGTGAGGCTTTGATACAACAGAAACGGCAAAGGTTGGAAGGGGAACCTGAATTTGCAGAGTTTAAAACTTCACATTAAATGTTGCACAAACAGGGGTTTCTGGGTGTTGGTTTGTTTAGCACTAGAGTGTATTGATTCCAACAGTAGCTTAGGATATTTGGGAAAAACAAGGTTGAAGCACAAATGGTCGTTTGAGAAGGAAAACAGAAATCTTGCCAGTGCAAGCAGCACAGACAGCCCTGGAGTGAGTGAGGGCTCTACCTCTAATGTGCGCTTTTGTTGTTTTTTCGTATTTTCTCCACTAAGAACATTCCCATCAAAGGCAAAATTGTAAGTCATGAGACTTTTATTGCATCTATTAAAATAAACTCAATTGCTAAATATGGCGTTCTTTTCATCCTTTTGATATTTGTTTTAGCACTACCTAATAATAATGCTGCAGAGTATCCTACTGTACTTTTTCCATTTCTGAAAGAATATCAATTACATTTTATTTGTGGCCGGTAACAGTTTTAATGTCAGAAATTCTAAGAGCTCCTGTAGTGCAGAGCTGACATGAGTTGGATAAATGGCAGTCGCTTGCAGGATTGCAGCACCCCGCTAATTAATGCTAATTTCCTGGAGGGGTTGTTTAACACAGGCTTTGTCTGTAGCGCGCACTGTGCAGGAAATTGAGACGTGCTCCACCAGGTGCTCCTGCAGCCTGGTGTGCGGGGCACGCGCCCCCAAAAACCTCGCCGTGCTCCCTACGGAAGGAGGTCACAACTGGGGCTGCTTTGGGGCTCAGGCCAGAGGGTGCCTGGCTGAGGCCAGTGCAGGGGTACCGGGCAGGGCGTGGGCAAGGGGCTCGTTTGTTCTCCTTGCTACATGCACGGCGTACGAAAAGGCTACCACCGACCCACTGCAGCCTCAGCCCTGGGGTCGTGCGCTGGGATCGATTGCCAAGGGGCAGCAGGAGCGGGTGGGTGCAAATGGAACCTCTGTTTTCAGGGCAGATCCCACCAAACCGGGGCTAGAGGAAGAAGAGCTCCTGGCTCAGCTCCCCTCCAACCCTGGAGTGAGCGAGGGAAGGAAAACATGGTGGTAGTGAAGAGGAAAATATTCTTGCTTCATTGAAAACACAGTGCTTTTCCAACAGAGACGCAGACCCTTGCGTAGGGAAGGGGAAGAAGGGAACGTTAGACCCAGCCTGCTCCAAGGTGCTTGACATAAAAAATAGTCCATTGCTGGGAGAGAAAAAGGTTAGTGAAGGATAGAAAAATGAGCTGCTCAAGAAAAAATCTATGTACGTGCCACATTTTTCATAACTGCTGATGCTAAAAACAGTATGCTAATTGTGCATGGCTTTATTTATTTGACCCTAAGTCCTGGAGGAAGGTGAAGATTTATAATAAAAGTTTTATTGGTACTTTTCCCATCACACTAATGTTCAATTATTGAGAGCCATTTGGGCTATAAAACAGCAACGCACAGCGATCCCCTGTTCAGCAACTTCCTTGGAAGGCTTCCAGAGGCTGGATATCGTTATGGCACGGCCAGACCAACAGAACCAACCTAGCACGAACTCGAAAATAATTCCCTGGGAGAACAAGGATACACAAGCAAAAGCCCAGAGCTGAAGATGCATTAGCTACTGGGTGGCTACTGCATGGCATGTTTTCATAGCCACGCACTCTGTCCTGCACACAGGCTTCTTTTCCAACACAGGTTTCTCATTAAATAATTGTAGGTCAGAAAAGCAAAGCAGCATGGCATTATTTTCACCTGAATTGCTTGTTAGAAAACATGTTTTATCCTGCATCAATAGACATCTTGACCCACAGTATTAGAGAACTGGGATTTTTTTTTAGTTCATACAAATATCTTTCAGATGGAGGTTTCTCCCCTTCAACAGCCCTTCCACAATGGCAAAATCTCCACATATGCACTCCATTTCCCCCCTTCAATATTCCTTGTATACAGATCACAACTTTTTTTAACAGTGCTTCAGTTTATTTTCCTAGCAATATTTTCCATTAATTGCATTTTAATGCAACTTTGTCTTTCCTTTATGTTTTTTTCCCCTCTATTTGCATTGGGTACTCTGAGTACTGAACAGAATTTTTCCTGGGGTTAATTAGCTTCATTGGTCTTTTTCTCATCAGTCTATAACTACTGAATATTTTAATAAAATTGTATTGTTATAGAAGGCCTTCCAGCTGATTAATGGACCTCTGCAATTATATTAAGGATTACATTAAATCTCTGAACATACCTCTTCTAGCCCCTCACGCCTAGCAATGTATTTTATACAAATATTTCTACTGTTGATGTGAGTTTATGAAACACTGTTTCTAATTGCCCATTACCTCCTGTAATGATAATTTCTGTGAATAAAGCCCTGCCTTTTTATTGCTTCTTCTTGATGTGAGTATCTGCTCTGCCATTATTAAAGCGCTGGTGACATTTTGAGATTCTTTATTTGGACCAACACCTCCCCTTTGCCCCCTTATAGTTTTGCATTTATTTTTTGTACAATAAAAAAAATTATTTGGGCAAGGCGGACAGGGACCTCATCCTGCAGGCGCTGCAGCGGGGACAGGTTGGTGGTGGTGGCTTTTACTGCCACTCAGCTCCTGTGGTGTGGGACAGGGCCCCGGCAGCGGCGCCCCGAGCAGCCTTTCAGCCGGGTGAAGTCGCAGTGCGGGGGCAGCCTCCACTGCGCGCCCCAAGCCTTTAAAAGGGGGTTTTGCTAATTGTGCTCATACCACATAGTTATACTTTTTAATTGGTTTGGTTAATGTCTTACAGATGTGCAAAGCATGCGATTTTTTTTTTTCTGGGGTGCTAATTAGGATAAAGTTTTCTCTCCCTGTTTAATCTATTAATTTGGAGTAGTTGGCTGTAATTGTAATTAAATATGCGGGCGCTATTTTTTAAATGACTGAAATGCTGTTATGACAAAAAGGATGCCGTCTCAGATCTAAACATCAAGGGCCCTTGAGTTTTCCTCCCACTCCCCCACTGACTCAGTGTTTGTCATTGGGCAAGTACCTCAGCTCGCTACCTCCCTTTCTTGCCTTCCAGGGCTATTGTGCGAATTAATTAGATAATGTTTCAGCACAGCTTTGAACTGGAGAGTGCTACAGAAGTGCCAAGTTATAATTTATTGTTATGAAAGCCGGCATGCTAGCTGGGAGCGAGACCTCTGATGCAACCCCAGCAGAGAGGGATGGCGAGGCGGCCAGGGGAAGCTCCCCTCTCTCCCCGAACCCGCCGTCTGCAGCACCTTCAGCCTGCTCGAGAAACAGTCTGCACCAGCAGCTGCCTGGTGTGATGCTGGGGACACAGACCCTGGCTCAACCAACCCCCCGTTGCTGGATTGAGGATCTCTTCTGCACCTCCCAGCCCGTTCTCAGGCTAGTTTTGGTGTCCGAAGGAGCAGCGGCCACGTCCTCTGGAAAATTACAGTGCTCCAAATCAGCACAGCACTTAAGATTAACATTGATAGGTCTGAAGAGTGGCTTAAGGTTAAGCACGCCGTGGGGCTTGCTGGGTAAGATTAGCCCAGAGCAGATGCCTGTTTTGCTGATGCAGGTTTTACAAATATTTAGGCCTTAATTCAACAAGACACTCAAACGGGAGCAGTCTCACTGAAGGCGATGGAAATAACAGGCCTGATCAAAGCCAGGCAGCCGAATGAAGAAAGAACATTAAGTTACAAACCTGTTTGTTTAGGAATGAGTTTGCTTTGAGGAGCACGTGTGCGTGCGGACAGAAGCAGCAGAGCAAACCGGCTTGCCTGCCATCACCAGCGCTGTGGAGCGTGGACATGAAGTGGTGCTTCCTCACCACCCGGCCGTGTTCATCCGGCTTCCCGAGTACCAGCAGACCTGTTTAAAAGCAATTCCATGGAATTGTAACGACCTGTCCAAAACACTGCTTATTATTTGTCAAAGCCTATTTTAATCCCTCAGGCTTTTCATCCTCCAGCCCGTGCTGCCGGAGAGGCTCAGCCTGGGTGCTGCTGCGGGGACATTTCAGACCCCTGCAGACCTGGGGGTCCCTGCGGGGGGCGTTTCGGGACAGCATCGAAAAGCTCTCACGAGATCTCATGGGCATCACCCAGCTGGTCTGTGGAGCCCTGTGCACCTACAGCAGCATCTCTGGATACTTTTATGTTTTGGGAGAAATCACGCCCTAATGCCAGCTCTGGATGGGGACCCCTGTTTCCCACCACCCCATTCCCAATTTTGAGCCCTGTCTGCACGGCAGCGTGATGTGCCAGGGTCCGACACGTGGCCGGGAAACAGCACCCGTGTCTGGAAACCGGGGACGGCCCTTTTACTGCTTTTCTTGTGATTAAGAGACCAAAAATAAAATGACCTGCACTTATATTCCCAGGCAGGCAAAAAGAATAATTACTTTACAGAGATGGAATTCCTTCATATATTTTCACCATTAAAAAGAGTAAAATTTGAAATTTACTGTGGCACGGAACGAAAAGGTAGTGCAGTTAGAGATAATGAAATTCTTACTTGCCATTAACGGAAAAATTACTGTTGTTAAAAGACCCCTTCATAAATAATTGAGAAACCAATTATACAGTCTTGGTGACTAATTTGTCCAGGAGCAATACGGACCACATTATGCCATATAACAAACGGCACGTACGCTCCGTTACGTCTCACTACAACTCCTGCCTTTATTCAGCCGCTCCAGAAAGAAAAAAATAAAAAGGAAGAAATTCCCTCCTATAGGAGAAAATACATTATCCGAAATGAGAGATGGGCATTAATAGATCTTCATTTGAAGCGGTTTTAGGGCAGCGTGGAGGCCTGGATGAACACGTTGCTTTGTCTCTGGGCCGTGAAGGGGCACGGGACGGAGGGCCGGGGGCGGCCGTACTCACCCTGCCGGGCCGGGAGGGTCACCGGGCGCCCCCGGCTGCACTGCCCGGCACCGGGGGGGCTAGGAGCGGCTCCGCAGGCCAAGGGGGTCTCCACAGCTGGGGGTACACCTCTGGGTACCAATGGGTACAACCGACGCCTCTCCCACCGCGGGCAGCGCTGCCTGCCTCCGCCCGGGTTTTTCCCCCTTACACTGAGGTAAAAAATCCACGGTTGGCTCACAAGCCGCTCACCACGGATAATTTAAGGGCTAAACAAAGCCTTCCCCGCCGAAGCCGGGCCAGCGGGGGGGGCTGCACCGCCGCAAAGTGACATTTTTTCCTCCGCGCTGCGACTGGACCCCCCCCACCCCCCCCTGCCCCACGCAGGAGGTGACGGGGACACTCGGGCAGGTCTGTGCCCGGGCTGGCATCTCGTCCCCCTTCCCGCTGGGTATTGCATGGCCACCAGTTGCCGCATCCTTCCTCCATGGGCAGAGGGGAAGCGGCCGCGTGCCCCGGCCCGTGCTTTGGCTCCTGGTAGCCACAGGCGGGTGGACGCTGCCATCGGGGAGTCACGGGGCAAGAGCCGGCCCCGCTGCCCTGGGCAAGGGGCGGCTCCTCTCTTGCAGTGTCCTGGGGGGGCAGAAGGTGCTGGGACAGCGTGTGGCAGCCTGGAAAAATGGTCTTTTTCCCATGCCAGCAGGATGCCCTGCCTTCCCCCCACTCCTCCTCCTCCTCCTCCTCCTCTCGCGCCCCTGGGGTCCTGCTCTCTCCAGCCCCACTGCTCGAGGCAGAGCTCCCCGCTCCCGCATCCCCGGCAGATGCCATTAGCAACCCTCACCCCCCCCCCTCCTCCCCCCCCCTAATCTCCCGCTAATGAAGACATTAAGCGTGGCGGCTGCTACCTCCAGCCTCCGCAGCTCCTCACCTCCTTCCACGGCTCCGTCCCAGGGGGGTGATTCCCCCATTGTGCCCCCCCCTCTCCAGCCCTCGCGATGGCCCCCGCTCCGGGGTGGAGAGAAGAAGCGACCCGGTGCCATCTCCCACCGGCTCCCGAGAGATGGCTTGTCCCTCCTGAGGCTGGGGACGACGTCCCCGTGGTGGGGTCCCCAACCCCGCTCCCCCGTCGCAGCCCGGGGCTCTGTGGCTGGTGCCTGCCCGGGGGCCGGGCGCGCTGCTTTGTATGGATGGCGCGGCATTTTGGGTAATGAAATATTCACAGGTCAGTGATTCCTTGAGAAATGACGGGGATCAGTCAATTCCTTTTCAGGGAGTAATTTTCTTCCCCTTCACGGCCTCTGTTTCATGTTGACGGTCATTAGCATGAGCCAGCGGCTGGATCGAAGGCGGGGGGGGGGGGACACACGTTTGTGACTGTCACGCAGATGAGCCGCGCCGGGCATGGCCTCGCAGCGGTGATGGCACGGCCGCTGGTTGCCCGGGGGGCACAGGGGATCAGGCAAGGACCCTCTGGCTGTCACCAGGGTGTTTACGGAGCCCTGCACCGCTCTGCTCCGAGGCAGCGGGCACGAGGGCGGACGCTGCCATCAGCTTCCCTGCCCCAGTGCGTGTCACAGAATCATAGAATCATATGGGGTTGGAAGGGACCTCTGGAGATCATCTAGTCCAGCCCCCCAGCCGGAGCGGGTCTACCTAGAGCACGTTGCACAGAAACTTGTCCAGGCAGGTTTTTAATGTCTCCAGAGAAGATTCCACCACCTCTCTGGGCAGCCTGTTCCAGTGCTCTACTACTCTCACAGGAAAGAAGTTCCTCCTCATGTTTAGGTGGAACTTCTTATGGTCAAGTTTGTGCCCATTTCCTCTTGTCCT
>JAOXNO010000002.1:7977027-8041398 GCA_028565335.1 Limnodromus scolopaceus
ACGCTGACGGCGGGCGGCCCGGCGGCGGGGGCCGGCTCCGGGGTGGCAGGCGGCGGCGGTGGTTCTGGGGGTAAGGCGGGCGGAATCGTGATCTCGCCGTTCCGGCTGGAGGAGCTGACGAACCGCCTGGCCTCCCTGCAGCAGGAGAACAAGGTGCTGAAGATCGAGCTGGAGACCTACAAGCTCAAGTGCAAGGCACTGCAGGAGGAGAACCGCGACCTGCGCAAGGCCAGCGTCACCATCGTGAGTGCGGGCGGCGCCGCGCCGGGCCCGGCGGGCGGGCGGGTGTGTGGGGTGTGTGTGGGGGGAGCCCCGCCGCCGGGGTGTCCGCACAGGGCGGGCCCGGTTGCCGCCGCCCTCCCCTCAGCCCGGCCGCGGCCTTCCCGCCCCGCCGCACCCCGCCTCGGGGGCGGCGGTTGAGGCGAGTTTACCTCAGGCTGTCACCGCGGCCCGGCCGGGGGTGGGGGGGGAGTGTCACCCCGCGCCCTTCGCGCCCTCCCCAGGCCCTCAGCGGGGACCCAGCGTCCTTGCGGGAGCCAAACCGGCGAGGAACCGAGGTCTGCGGGGAGGCGGCCCCGCCGTCCCTGCCCCCGGCTGCCCGAGGGCTCGGGAAGGGGCGGCCCGGCGGGGCTGTGAGGTGCGGAGCAGTGAGGGCCGCGCAGAGGAAGGGCGGTGCTGGATGTTCCCTGAAGTTTCTCAAAGTAGAGGTTTTTTCTTCGAGTATGGGTAATCTGCGGAGATTACGGATTATCTCTTCAGCCGTCACCTCCTCAGCCACGGTGCAGAGGCAGCGAGTTTCAGGATGGCGCTTTAGTCATGGAGAAGCATTTGATTTGTTTGTACTGTTTTTGTTAGCTGTGGTATATCAAGAGGTTATCTAAAAACTCATTTAAAATAAACCCCCTAAAAACAATGGGAATAACTGCTCTGTTAATAACACACTGCTCTGTACCGGGAAGAGCTCAGCTACTGGTTTATGAGCACTGTGAGGATAGCTTGGAATTTAACATCATTTTATATGATGCTGTTAGGCATCAATCTTCAGTAAAAAGCACATGTGGAAAATATAATGAATATGACATTGTCTTCTTCTCTATGAGTTGGGAGTTTAGGTTAAGGGCTTTTTTGCTGATTCAGTGATTAGGGTGATGGTCCAGATGTTGTAATGATCACGGCCTGCATGCAAACAAAGTAGGTAAGATGTTAAAGCCTGGCTAAAGGTAACCCTGGTACTTGTATGTGCTCTCTTGTATGTCCTTGCCAGTGCCGTGAGAGAGACTGATCCCACCTCTGTCTCTTCTCACCTGATTTTTCACAGGGGATACTTCATTACAAGCATAAGGGCTATTTTATTGATAATCAGTTTTTTCATCATCGATACATTGAGCAAAGAAATGTAGCTCCTCTAGGTGAACCTCTCATCTCTTCCCAGTAGTAAGCATTCAGTATTTAGCAGGATGTGGGCCGGAAGAAGTGCGTGAAATACAATACAGAAGTAATTTATTCAAGGATGACAAATATAGTGCTAGTCGGGGGAACGTGTGCTTTGTTAATACTTTACGAGAAGAGAATGTGTCTTAATTAGGGAGCAGCGAAGTGCCTTCTAATGTTGAAAGGGGCTAAGACATCTTGTCAGTCAGACATTTTCTCTTTGCCTGTTAGAAATGCACAGCATCTTTGTGAACCCTTGGTGTATTGTTGGTAAACAACTTGAAAAAATGTTAGTGTGCATTAAAGTTCTTTAGGTGCTGTCTCTAAGGACTGATTATCTTACATTTTCATCAGATTTTAATTTAAAAAAAGGAAGCATTTTTCTTAAATCTAAAACTCAGTCAGTATGTTTTTGACATCTTGGATAAATAGAGAAAAGGTATTAGACTCTTACAGCAACCTGTAGGCTGTCTGGAAAACTGGCATCTTTAGCAGACACTCTGTCTTTGGTATGCTAAACTGTGTGCACAACTGAGTAAACCACTTCAAATTCAGCAAGCGGCAAAATAATGAATGCAAAACATAACTTTTTTTCAGGCCACTGAGACTTTGTGCTGTGGTTTACATAGTCCGTAATGTAAACACATTTGCAGTCAAAATACTTTGTTGTGTTGCTCTAGTATACAAGTGACTGGAGATGAACTTTATTGGAACGTTGAAATGTGTGCCATTTGCATGTAAATGTAATTAAATAGAGAGTTTTCTGATTTTCTCCATTGTGATTCTAAACCTTCGTCAATTTACTCCTCCACCAGCCAGCTCAAGCTCCTCGCCATGTTGCTGTGCTGGCAGACGGGCCCTGCATACCAGTTTCCTGTTGAAGACCTTGTAATGTCACCAAACAGCTTTGATTTTTATCAAGTGTTGAGGATGAGGTCTGAAGCGCAAATTAAACCCACAGGTAGCCAAAACAGCAGGTGAAATGATTAAACCTCTGTGCTGTAGGTGAACTATGCTCAAACTATGCTTGAGCTCTGTTGTGTGAGTGCTGCAGAGACTCTTCACTTTCTCTGGCTCCCACCATTGTCTTTATTGGTTTTGATTATTTTCCCTTTAAGGTTTACCAGGTAGAAGGCGGTAGTCTTCCTCCTTCCTCTTGTCTCTGTGCTGGTGTAATCGTTAATGGGACATTTTTGTCTTTGTTTCTGTGTTTGAGCGTAGTATTGTTGGTGTCAACGTCGAGGTGTACAGTTTGGGAATTATTTAAATAGCTTGCTGCATGGGATCCTATTAGTTCTATTTTGTAGTTAACTCTTGTATCATAGGGTTGAAAATAAGTGTTAATTAAGCATAGGAGATCTGTGTTAAGTAGTTGCACGTGGAAAACTGACTGAGAAAAGATGTTGACTTGGCATGCTTGTATGCTCACTAACTTCATATGAACTTTCATCTAAAACATGTAAAAACAGATGCTGCTTTAATACTGACATTGGTAAAACTAGTTTGGACTAAGTGTATATCGAAAAAGATGTGTAAACTCTGCTCCTTCCAGTAGCCTGAAATGCAAATGAAATTTATGCTGTTGCTTGTGTGCAAGACTGTGAAATTCAGTAAATATACATGATAATTTTATCTCACCTGCTATTATTCGTGGCAAAGTGTGAGGGAGGGAGCAAAGTGGGGTGGAAGCTAGGTAAATTTGAAGTGTTATCTAGCAGTGCAAGAGCATTACATTACAAGATGCAAAGTTTCAGATCAAGTATTAAGAAGAAATAACAGATCACTTGACCCATTTGCAGAGAGTTAATTTATGTGTATTTAGCAATCTTTAATTGTATGATCTCATGGTATGTTTCTGCAAGGTCTTTTTTAGGAAAAGGAACGGATGGTGCTTAGGTTGGGAAAAATCACACACCTGAAGAAGATCTGAGATGCTATGTATTTGAGGTGTGAAGTATTACCAGAAGTGGTGAACTTCCTTAATTTTTTTTGGTGAAAAAGGTCTACCAGGGAGATGTCATATTTAATGGACTAAGCATAATGGGACAGCACAACTTCTCTAGTTAAGTAAGAGTACCTTCAGAACTGGGTGGTGGTAGTGGGGTGACTGCTTTTCAAGAGATTGAATTGTTGCATGTGACAAAAGCTGAACTGCTTCAGCCGGGTGTAAGTATGTCTTGGTCGGGAAGTATCTTTTGAAGTTGGTAGAACATGGATTTCTAACTTCTTTTTTCTACTTTTCAGTGTTTGGGATAACAAAGTCATCCTGTTTCAGTGAAAGGTATTTAACCTTTAACTGATACTGAAGCATTTTGGTTTTCTTTGTTATTGTTTTGAACTGACAGGCCCCATACAAATAGAGTGCTTTTAACAACAAAAAGAGTTTTAGTCCCTGATTGCTACAGGTATATACATGCTTGCTCTTGGATGTTAGATTCAGTAATTTAACTTGTGTAAATTGGCCTACTGTAGTCAGGCATCTTCTGTAGTGTTAGAAAATTGGAAGTATAATAAGCCTTATGCTGTTACTTGTTTTTTTAACTCAGTTGCAGATAGCGTATGTGAAAAGCCTTAATTTAAAAATGTTCCTGCTCCAAAACGCTTGATGTAGCAGTTTTAATGCTTTGTAACATAGATTTTACAATAGCAGCTGCTCAGAATCTCTCCCCTCCCGCCCCCCCCCCCCCAGTTTGCTTTGTAGGGAAGGGAATTATTCTGGACATCCCGATTTGTGGTGCTGTGTGGATCCCCAACAGGATCATCAATTCAGATGAGACAATCTGATCCAAAACGCTAATGGCATCAGTAACACTTGGATGCTGGGTTTTGTGGGCTTGCCGTGAGTTGCCGCTGTCTGGTAGCGACTGCTATAGCTCTTGCTGGCGGGGGCGTTGGGACGTGGGGCTGCTGTGGGTTGCGAGCGGCAGTATTTCACTGCGAGACCTCTGCCACCCTTGTTTTTGTAGCTAAACTTGCGCCTCTGCACCTTGGCTCTCAGCTGGACTGTTTTTATTCCCTGAGCGCGAGCAGACGGCAGTTGCATCTCGTGGCTTCTCTGTCTCCTCTGTGTTCTGCAGAGCAATGTGAACAGCCTCCCACCAGTTGGGGGAAACAATGGAAGAAAAAGCCTTACTCAGCTCCTGTTTCCTTGCCCCTACTCACAAGTCCTAGAGCAATTTGTTGCTTTCCATAACAGCGATCTCCTGAAAACAAACAGGCTTTCTGGGATGTGCAGATCCAAAAAATCCTGTGTGGTATCATAGACTTGTTACAGTTTTCTCAATAAACAATCAGGTTTAGATGCTGGAAATAAACATGATTTTAGCATTTTGTTCCCAAGGAAGTGTGTGGTGGGATTTGTGTGTGTATGCATGAGATCTGCTGTCGTGAGTCTCCATGGAAAATCAGCCTGGATAGATAGTTTGGGAAAGTGAATGGCTGTACTATCTTGCTGAAAATCCCCTGCAAAAATGCTTTTTAACAGCTTTTTTCTTTCTTTAAGTTTGCACCAGAATTTCAAAGCAGAGCACCTGTTTCAGTACGGAATAGGAGAAGAAAAGGCAGGGTAGGCTAACTGAATTTGAAATGTGAACCTTTCAGAAGTGCTCACTTAAGGACAGGGGGATGAATGAAAGAAAACAATTAATAGCAGTTAGAGGTAAAAAGCAAACCAAGAAAGCAAAGAGGTGAATCTTTTAAAAGAGGTGGCTGTAAGTCTGTTACTTACTCTTATTTTAAAGTAGATGTTGCTTGTGTGAAAGGGGCTGACTTGCCATTTTGTGATGTTGTCTGTAGGTGTAAAAAACTTGCTTGGAGCTTTTGTATCCAGCTGTGTCATTTGTAACTCTAGTTTGTAGCTGGACTAAACTAAAAGTCAAACTCAAAAATAAGTTATTTTAGAAGTGCTTTGCTTACTTGCTTTTTTGAGTAAAGACAATGTTGTTGCCAAGATTAACAAATTCATGCACAATAAAACTCCATCCCAAATTTTTCGGGAAGAGCAGGCACATAGGAAATGAGTGTCTTGTATTTCAGTTTCATATTTGCCTCAGATTGTCAAGAAGTTCCTATTGAGCTTCTGCAAAATGTCTATAAAGGAAAAAGGAAGCTTAGTAATGCACTTTAGCGTTAACTGTTTTGGCCCTTAGGTTAACATGGTAAAAGCAATGCTACTTGCTGGGCGGGTGGCAAACTGATTGTAGAAACGTGTATTCTCATCTGCTTCCATTTGGTGGTTATGCACAGCCACTGGCATATTGAGTTCTCAGGGAAAAAACATTGTCAATGGGGTGGTAACAGCATATTACCATTTGTCTGTGTTGTAGGCAGCCTTCCATGCTGGTTAAAAAACCAAAACAAACAAAAAGCACAGAAAAAGTGGTAGTGTTTCTGAACTTGATTCAAATAGTTAATAAACAGGAATGCTTGTACTTCCAAGGAATTTGAGGATTCAGAGGGTTACTAAATCATCTGCTTTGATTGGTGTCGCATCTGCATGTTTTTCTGAGTTGTCCCTGCATTGACTCTCATAACTTACCTTGAGATACATCTTTGGGAAAGGTATCCAATTGTAATTTGAGGGCTCACAGAGGTGAAGAACCGTTGCGTTGTGAAAAGCTCTGGTGTCCTGCCTCTGATTCTTCCCCTCAGCTTGGTGAAGGCTGAGCTGTTGCTTCCCGCTGTGCCTTTTGACTAGTTTAATGAATCTTCTGGATCCTCTGCTTTCTCCTTATGAAGATACAGGTTGTAATGGGCATCTTCTAGTTTACTTTGGCAAACTAAACAAAGCTCGCAGGCTCCGAGATGCTGGAAATCTAATGTTCTGGATCGAAATTGGTACACTGATCTAGTTTAAACACATTTTCCTGCTTCAAATTTGCACAAATGTTTCTGATACCTTAATTTGGAACTGTCAGGCTTTAATTATTTATTTTTTTAATCCAATGATCTTACTGTTGTGTGCTCTGGCTAATTTGACAGAAATGCAGTCACACACCTGTGCCTTTTCCAGGTCTGATTTGTACTGCTGGGTTGTCCAGTAGCACTTGATTTGGTGCTAATAATTGTGAAGCCAGTCTCAGAAAGGGTGTTTTCCTTTTTTCTGGGATTTTTTGAGGCTCTCTTCTGTAACCTCTGTGGTTTTTCTTTACAAAGAGGTATCGACCCCTCAAGTTTCTTTCCCTGCCCTGTGTCAGTTTCACCAACAATAGGTACAGAAGTGAAGGGGAGCTGTCTCTCAGTTGGACCCTGGGTAGCAGTCTGTGTTACAGCATCACGTGTGAAGCTAATACAGAGGTGGTGTTTTTGCTTTCTCTCCATGTCCATTCTCTGAAAGAATCCCTTGGTTTGTGGGGTTGGTTCTTTTTTCACAGAAGCGTAGCTTTGGTAGAATGAATTTGTTTCAAATGAAACAAAATGTGAATTTGTTCTTTATTATTATTTTGTACAGTTTTGCTAATCTCAGTTTCCCAGATTTTATCAGACATGACTTATTGAAGAGTAATGTGCAGTGAATTATTTTGGACAACATCAAGCTTTAGTACACGTTGGTGTGAATTTCTAATGAAATTTCCCACTGATGAGTATTTTTGAGGTCAGTAAGTCACTCTGGAAATCCTGCTGTATACTTTGATTATTTTATAACCATTTTAAAATATTGTATGGCATGTATTACTAAATCAAAGTCATATGGGTGCCATATACACATCCTACACCTTTGTGTAATAATTATCTTTATTACAAATATTCCTTGGCTGAAAGATGAGTCTCTGCTTATCTGCCACAACTTGTTCTCTATAAAACCATGCTGAATGACCCTTTTCATGTTTCTGACCTTTATTTGTAAATTAATTTGTTTCCAGTATTGCCATTGGGTTGATACCAAACTGTGATAACCATCTATGTCTTTCTTGCCTTTAAATATCATACAACATTCTACTTTTTTTATCTCTTACTTTATTGATGTTCCCATGCTTAATAATGGTGGAATGTCTCCAGTCAGTAGGAATACTGGTATATTGCTCTGAAATACTTTGGGGGTGGAAATGAAATAAGAATTAAGATTTTTAGAGTACATCTGGGAATTTTTAATAATGCAAAGTTCTTGGTGTTTCTGTGGGCTTGCTATTCTGCATAGAAAGTAATTTTGCTTTTCTCTTAAGTGGACTTTCTCATTGAGGTTGTATCTTGAATTGTATGTCAGAACTGGTTTGTAGTCACCTTTTATTTTAAGAACACTGTTTAATGTCGGGTTTGAACATTTACTGAGACTAATGACCATTCTTTCTTAGTGTATCTCCAGTGAACTTAGAAATGTTTTGAAGGAGTTGTTTTAGTTTTTTCTGCGTTGTACACCTAACAACAGGTTTGCTTTCACTGAAGAAAAAAATAACTTAATGTATTCTATTACTGTATATCTGCTGGTTTAGATGGTAGATGAAAATGTTAGGGTTTTTTGAGGTTCTAGTGCTGTTGCTAATCCCAGTATTGTAAAGCTGGTATAGAAAAGACTTTAGAACAGTTTTCAAATCCTGGAAGTTCTGTACTTCATTTTAGTTGTGGTTTTGACTGTAATGGAGTTGAATTTTATTGATGATTTCAAAGGATTGAAGGGAAGTGGTTTTTTTATTTATTTTTTATTTCCAGAGTAGGTGCATGGTGTGTGGTTTTCTTGCACTTGTTAATTCCGTTTCCTTGTCCTCATTGCTTGTTTCCTCCTACTGCTGATACAGACTTCAGTTATTAGTGAATTTGTTATTTTCAAAGTCCTTAGTTTTAAGTGTTGGTTTAAGTGGGGTGTATTTTTGTCTATAGACTGTGAGTGCTAAATTGCCTTGTAGTAAATGCAGAAATAATACTGGTGTGTGGCACACAGCTGTGGTGAGCAAGCTTACACATCTGTTAGAGACTTCAGCAAAAGGTTCTGTTTTCATGCTGCGCTTCATAAGGTATGCTTGGGTGGGATTTCAGGTGGGGACTGGAAGAGCAGAAAGCTCTCGGAATGCAGACAAGGCTGGTCAGGCGGCTGGATCTGTGGGGTGCTGCAGAAAGATGGAGCGCCTGTTTCTCACAGACACATCTTGAAATGAAGAAACAAGACAATGTACTTCTCTGAAGGAGTGAAAATTGTCAGCAGGAGGCATCTGATGTATTTCAGCATAGCCTGGTAAAAGCAGTGAAAGAAACAGTTGCTTGGCTGCTCTTTTTTGGGCTGGGGGGTAGGAGGAAGTTGCTGAATTTAGCAGTGGAGCAAGAGGTGAATCCTTTCTGTCTTTCTCTTAAAGAAAAAAATAACCAACTGAAGGAGGAGAATAGTAGGGACAAAATGTACAAATCAAGTTACGCACAGGATTTGGGATCTAAACAGAATGAATGGAAAAAAGACAAAGACATGCTCGAGAAGAGAGGCAAAAAATACAATATAAAGCGAGTTCCCATGGATCTGTAACAGAAAACATTCCTGTGACGTCTTTCTTCCAGCCTGGGGATGTCCAGAAGGGAACATCTCAGTCAAGTCCTTCTGTCAGACTGAAGAGGTGGCTTAGTTTTAATTAGGTGGACAACAATTGTTGTATCCCCACTTCAATGTATGGAATGAGAGAATGAAATAAAAATGGGGATTTTTAGGTGAGCTATTCCACAGTAAAAATGCAAGTGCAAGTAGGAAACTCCAAAGCACAAACTACAGATGTGCACATTGGACATCTGTCTGTGGGGCGCAAGGATTCCTTAATGAAGGCTAAAGCACAATATTTGCAGAAACATTGAAGGAATTTTTAATGCTGACGTGGGTTTGTAATTTTTTCAACTTTTCAGTTAAAATGCAGACATTGTAGGCTAATTGTTGCCTATGGGGACAGTCCTTTCAGCTCCTGAAATGCCTTCATGCCTCCTACCCCTTCATGCCTTCCATTGCAGCAGTTTTGTTCCTGCAAAAGAGTGTATTCCCTCAGCACTTTGACTGATACTTAAATTGATGGAGAAGCTCTTAGGATAAAGCCTTTTCTTCCCCTCTCAAATCTGAATTTGACTTTGTTTGAAATTTCATTTCTGTGCATCAATATGGCATGCAATCTGTTTTTTAGTTTGGGGTAGGCTTAATGAGGTAGATGAGTACTGTGCTGTAGATTGAAACCGCCTAGCAGTGTTTCAGCTAAAGTTTCCTCAGGTGTTTTAATTCTTTAAACTGCCTAAAAATGTGATGTTTCTGCATATTACTGTAAAGCTAAGGTCTTTTTAGTTCCTTTATTGTTGTTGATGCTAATCATATTTAAAACTCCCGACACATCTATAAATAATTCCCACAATGGTACACTTTGGTCCTGAATAAAAGTATAAATGTTTCTTAACAAGTCAGACACAATAAAATCCAACCATGTTTAATGGGCTGTAGTGTGAAGTCATGGTTCTTTCTGTGCCTTACGGTTTAATTTCTGCTTTCAACAGAGAATGTTGGAAGGTTTTTTTGGTAGTGGTAGGATTTTCATTTTGTTTCCCTTCACTTTCAAATAAACAGCAAAAGCAGTTAGTATGAATTTTGGAAAATGTAGGGTTTTTAAATCATCATTTTTCCAAGAGCTTTAAACAGTATGTGTTTTTCACATCTGTTAAAAATGAAGAGTAGAAATTTTGTCCTAGCTTGTGTTGCCAGGAGTTGTTTCATTAGGCAAAAGCCCTGCCCTTGCAGGCCCTGAAATCCTGATTGGGCCAAGATGAGGGACACCTCCGGAGTCCTTTTCTGAGAGTAAATTTAACCTGAGATGTAGATCTGAAAAAAACCTCTCTTATCTGAAAATTGAGACACGTAACTGGAACTTCTTGCTCTGGGGGTGGAAAGGTGGGTAGGCATTTCCTGAAAATTTCTCTGTTAGACGTACTTCTCCAATTCTGTGTGGGGTGAGTATTGAACAGTGATTGTATTCCCCTCGCATCCTGCAGACCTCTGTTGTAGAGATCAGAGACAGAGGGCATAGAGCAAAGGATGTGTTTTTTCATATTCCTCATTGTATTTTCATACACTAAATTGATACACTTGCTTCTTGTCTTGAAAGCCTCAGAAGAGATTCCTTTATGTACTGTAAGATGCCCAAACTGTAGAGAAGGAAAAAACCAAAACACCGCTCCACTTGCTGACTCCCAGGAAAGATATGTGTTTGCCGTGATGGAGTTAGAGCTAATGTGTCTTAACAGTGGGATGGACAGTGTGGTGTTTACTTTGTGTTGGTTTTGGAACAAGATATGATTATAGTCAGTAACAAGCTTTGTCTCCAGCACTTGTGGATCAGGGAGAAACTGTTTCTCTAGAAAGCTGGTGTGTGTAAGAGGAAATCAGGGGAGACTTTAAGAGGTTAGTTACATTGAATGACTTATGGATGCCTTGTTAGTGTGGGGAAAAACATTGCTATCCCTAGTCATTATCTAAGTTGGATTTAAACTAGTCATTTAAAACAACCCCCCCAAAATAATATAACAACAACAAAAAAAGATTTTAAAGAAAATGAATCAAGAAATTACATGCTGAGCATCTCATGCTATAGTTTGGAAATGCTAGAACTGGATTTCGATATGGTAGTCCTCTTGCTGTCCTGTAGGAAGGCAGGCTGATCGATGTAGCTATATCACAGGTTATACACACCTGAAAGAAGGATCTACAACCGCTGAAGGCCACTTAGACCTAGAATAGAAGGATGATGAGTACACAGGCTGTATGAGCTCAGGACCCAGTCGAGAAGTGAGGAAACTTGCAGTCTTCTGCCTGGGAACAGGGAGAGTTGCAGATGCCGGTGGCACTGTGTGGGGGATGCCATGCAGCAGCAGTCCAACACCTGCCTGAAAAAGCTGGGTATAACAGAAGAAAAAAAAGTGTTTCATATTTGTTTGCTTGCAATGATTTACCTGAGCTACATAAAGTGAAGTAGGATTTTCATGAGGATTATTTGGGGGGTGACTATTAAGTCTCTTCTCCCTGCTTTTGTTTGTGCTCGTTTGTCTATGAATAGAAAACCAGTTGTGACAGCAAAGCTACTTTTAACAATAGTTTGCTGTGGTTGCGTTTTGAGCAGAAGTTTGTTATTTTAAAACACAGCTCAGTGCCTGTTAGCACCAACATACATACCTCTGCACAGAAGCTGTATAGTAAAGTAGTCACTTAATAGTCTACTGCTGAATCTTTTGCTTTTCCTGCTCTGAAACTTTGGGAGTGTGCAACATTGAGATGGCTAACTGGTCAGTCCAGCAAAGTATACTAGTTAATGTGTGAATATATCGAAGATAAATGGTGATTTATCACTGGGCAGAAAACAGGCAAAAAACGTATTTGAAATGTTAGCTTAAGAAGTGTTTATGCATTGGATGTCTGATATTACAGAGTAATTTGGACTGATTTACTGCAATACTAAGTTTCTTTTCTAGTACTGAGTGGTGGTGTTGCTGAGATTTAAGCTGTTGTTGATTATTGGTTTCTAAGTAGCAACACAACCAAATTATGTTAATCTTGAGTATTTTAGATGCAAGTGAAACAAACCCAAAGCATTTTTAAAGGATGGTAATTATAATGATCATGCAGGGTATAGAAAATAAATTTTAAAAAACCCAACAAAACAAAAAACCTGAAAAAGCCAACAACAAAAGAGTATATGCTACCACAGTAGTTATAAGTATTTTGATCTCTTTTTTCCTGTCTTTCATGTTCAGAAACCTGTGTCTTCAAAAATTAAGGCAAACTAAACTTAAACCTGCAAATCTAGTTATGTGTATATGTGCATCCTTACAACACTTTTCAGCAGCTTTTATATTGAGGCTGAACAAAAGCAAAACCTGTTCCATGTGCTTCTGTATTCTATTTGTTTTATACTTATTGATTAACTAGCAAGCTATTTACAGTACAAAAAAAATCACCAGTAAAGCAGCAGTGTCACTGGCAGTCAAAAGAGTAAAGCGTTTTTGCTTTCAAATAGTCATCAGTAAAGGATTAATACAGAGGTATTTCGACTTTTGGTTGAGTGTTTGATATGAGAGTGTAGTTTTAGTTTCCATACAGGCTGTCTTTGTCACTGTGGATCCAGTCGGGTACAAACTAAGAGGAATGAGGAAGACCCCATCAAAGCACAGGTTGTCTTCTGCTGGAGCAGTGTTGCCTAACCTTTGTGCTGGGAACGGCCACTTGCCACTGCTGGGCTGAGAAGGGAGCGGTGCAATATGGCCCCATCCTTACTGCCTTCCTGGCCTTGTTTGCATGCACAGTCATTACGGTTCCTCTGAGGAACATTTAACCTGTATTTTGAAGAAATATTTTGCTTGTATGCAGTGAACTTGAGGACTTGGGGGAGCTGGGCTTGTTGCTTGTCGGCTCTATGCTCATTTCACACATGCGTCAGAAATCTACTGCTACTGAAAATGCAACAAGTGCAGGAAATGTGTACTCTGTGTCCATATGCAGTGATGAGATGGAGAAACGGCCTCATGAAATAGAGCCATTTGGAAAGGTCTGTGGGCTAGATTTAATTTTCCTGCTAGGTCATTCCTGCCTTGGCCTGTAGCTTCTGTTGGCTCAGGTTACAGCTCTAGTGTACTGGAAGCAGAGACTCCATCCCTGATAACCGTCTGGGAGCTTGTTCTACAGGATGATGTTTAAATGACTGAAAAATAAGCGCTATAAAGCATGTGTCTGATGAATAGTCAGATTGTTAAGGTTGTAACGTCGAGCACTCGAAATAGGAAATGTTTAATGTTTGCCTGTACAACCTTGCTACCTTTCCTTTGTGGTGCTTTATTGCCATGCAGTCTTTAATCACATTAAGACTTGCATAGCAGCATGTGGTCATGGTTAAACTGCTAAGTAAAAGTTACTTGAGGTTTGATACATTTTTCTAGACTCTGTCTTGACATTTTCATTGTCACAGAAAATGCGGCTTTTTCACATGCTGCATTTGTGTTAACTATTTAATGTCAGTATTTTGATGCAATAAAAACCCTTGAAGAGAGTACACTCTAAGTCTTTTTTAATCTGTTTTGAAGGCATTTAAATTATTTTTAAATTATTTAAGTAAATTCAGGAATTGATTATACTAATTACAAACTTCATATAGGTTGTTATACCTTGTCTGTAGTGAACCAAATGCATTAATTTTATAAATATTTATGTTTGTGAAATTAGCCTGTTTTTGTAACTTGCTTATTTCATTTTCGCCACTTGTGTGTTTCAGTTGTGCAAGACTCTTGCAGGTCAATATCAAAATGCAGAGAGGGAAGCTATTTTAAGTGTTTACAAATCTGAAGTGGAATGGGATTGCATACCATCAAACAATTTACTTCATTGCTGATGCTAAGAGATTACTTAGCATGTACGAATACTTCTGAACTTTTGTGTTTCAGAAGCTGGTCAATTCTGAGCGCTCTTTTAAAGTGCTATTCCTTGTGTGACTTTCCAAACCACAAGATGTATGCACCCATGTCTTGAAGGTTATTGAATTTTTGAGAGAAGGTCTCATAAGGCTGCATGAGTGATGTTGAGCTGAAAACATCTGATCATGGTTAAAACTGACTTGGGAGAAAAATGTATGTCTTATGTCATTTGACCTAGCTCGTTTCTTTAGTCACTCTGGCCATTGCAGATTCATATGGCAATATGCTGGATCACTTGGCAGGCATCAAGTGAAAAACTTGCTGTGACTGGGGTTAGCAGTAGGAGTGTTGAGACAGAAGCATTTTGACATGTCCAGCCAAAACCTAATTGACCTTTTAAAAAGGAGGGGGGTGGGTGCATGAAAGCGAGAGACAATTTCCTACTATAAATGGAGATTAAAAGGAACTGTATTTTAATACTTTAAGTAATTGCTTATAATACAGATATTCCTTTATTATTGTAACAAAAAACAGATATTTTTTTTCTCTTGCAGCAGAACTCATCTACCAAATAGCTGAAATATAATAGGAATTGTGTTTTGAGGCAGTTCTGCATGTGGCTTTAATGTTACACAATAGGTAATATTTAGAGTAGTTGAATTTATCAGGCTGAGGTTCAATACTGATTTTTATTTTTTTTTCTCTGTTACTGTGTTTTGGAAATAACGTCTGGTAAGCCTGTAAGTTGTGGGTTGGTTTTTTTTTTTTTTTTAAATAAAACAAAAAAACCCAAAAAAAACCCAAACCAAAAAAGCCCCTTTCCTCCTCATCGACCAGGTTTGGGTTTAAAAAAAAAAAAAAAAAGCCCAACAGCTTGGGGTTCTGAAGGAAACATACCAAGGTATTAGTACTTGTCTGTTTGTTTTGAAAAGTGTGGAGCTTCTGGAAGATACTGAATACCCAAAGATAAAAAGGTGCAAGTCTGCTGTTTGTGTGGCTCTGTCACTCCTGAAAATGCATCTTAAAGAAGGGAAAAGGAAAAAAAGAAAAAGAAAAAATTAAAAAGTACTTTTATGTCAGAACTGAGGAAGTGACCCTGGGGATTGCCGTAGATTAAACAGGAAATCACACTACAAATTAGACCCAGAACTTGAATTCCAGCTCACCGCTATAACCGCAAGAGTGTTCACTCTCTTTTCTCTGCAGACAGGCCACCCAGCTGAAAAAAGTACCTTTACTTGGGGGGAAAGCTGTGCCCACGTCATACTGGGACTGCGGTGGAACTTCCTCGTCCTTCGGCCCTTACAGATAGAAGTGTGCCGCTGGGCAGGGGCAGTAGTGCGAGCCCTCGGTCTCTGAGTTACTGTTGACTTCTGCTCTTGTGATGGTTCGTGTTTTTCACTGTTGGAAACGCACATTGCATGCAGTGTGCTCGTTTCAGGTGCGGGTAGAAGGTTGGTAGGAAAAAATAGCTCCAGCCTGGGAGAGCTGCAGCGTAGAAGTTCCTCCTGTAAAGGAACTGTATCAGCTCACTGGAATATTTATTGCATTTGTAGGTCAGTAGTTTTCCATACTGTTTTAAACTGATGCCAGGAAGTATGGCCAGAGCAGTCACTTGAGTTGGTGCTGCCAGAGGAGGAGTGTGTACATTAGGAGAACTGGGAAACTTAGATTTTATTTTATGCAAGAACTGCATATTCTAAAATCATGCCATTGTAACCTTCTGCGCTTCACACCCTTTTTACCTCATCATATTTTTTAGTAGGAATTTTGGAAAGGCTATTTTCTGAAGTGACAGCTTTAGTTCAGTGTAACATGTGCAGTAACTGAGATCATCTCTTCCTGAAGCTGCCCCAACCTTTCAGTCTATATTCAGTAGCAAAGATTGAGTTTCTCGTGTGCAGCAACCAGATAAAACTGCTCTTCAGCTCCATCTGCAGGCTTGTATTGTCCTTAGGATCCTGTCAACAGAACTTGCACTGTAAAAAGATGAATGAATGGTAAAGAGGTCATGGTGGCTCTTGCCTTAGAGACGGAGGGACCTTCAAGAGTGGATTAAGTCCAAGCAGTGCTTGTTAAGCTGTTTCCAACAAGGTCCCCTGAAATCTAGTATCACCTCTACTCTGGATGTTACTGGAGACAGGTAGCATTTTTTGCGTGCATGCAAGCCAGGCACACTTGGCATCTGGTTTTCAGGTGGTCAAAGTGTAGGTGACTGGAGCAGATTGTGAAGCACTTTTACTGAAAATGTGCCTGAAGTGAGAGCTGAAATTGAAATGCAAGGACTTGTTCATGTTGTATCACTGATAATGTACTGATACTGACCAAGGTGTAGGTATTAATTGTGATTGTTGAGCCTGCTTACTTACTGTGCTGTCTCAGGAAGATTTGTGAAGCTTTTAGAGGAACTAACCAGGGGGAGAAGGGAGTGTAGAGAGCTGTGATTTTTATTTTTTTAACTTATTGATATTATTATGATTATTTTTTTTTAAAAAAATATTTGACTGTGTTCAAGCTGATGCTTCATTAGAAATGCTGGATTTTGCTGCTTCATAACATAGTGCCACTAGAGCAGTGTGGTTGGGGTATGGTTCAGTGATACAGAAAGAGAGCATCGCACCGTAAGCAGAAGCTGCTGCACGTGCTAGAAGCAGGAGGGCAGAGGGAGTCTAGCAGTGTGAACTTGCTCTGCCAGAGGTATATCTACAGGAAGAAGAACTGAGAGCAGGAAAGTATTTTAACACTGAATTTTTACAGTGCTAGTATATGCAGCACGTGGAAAAATAACTTCCAATGAGATTAATTTCCTAATATGATACTCAGTTACTATATAAAGTTTAGGAGAAATATATTTCTTAATTCCTATTAAAATTAGCTTATTGGATTGTAAGTTCACAGGGACAGGTTTTCACAACACTTCATGCATCAGCTGTACTAGTGATCAGGATTTCACATGCTACTGCAATAGAAATAATAGGATTTTTCTTCCTAGAAAATACAAGATTTTGTGTGTTTTATGTGCATGACATACTTTTTTTCCTCCCTCCTCTTCATTCTTGATTTCTTGCAAAGTAATAAAGTCCTTGCCATTTATAGTCTTGACCACAATAACTACAGATTTTCCTTAGTGAATGTGTCCATGAAATGCACCGAGTTAGCTATACATGGAATTTTGAGACACAGGAGACAAGTGGATGTGACTGTGGTTATGCAGAAAATCTGGTGGAAGCAGATTGCTTGTTTCAGGTTTCCCGAGACCGGCTGATCAGGCGTTATCATTTTATATCACTCAGTGCCTCAGCAATTTATTTTGTAATATAGTACACAGCACAGAGTAAATTGCTGTTAGTGTTTTTGGATGTTGAATGTGATATGGATAATAGAAAAAAGCCAAGAACTCTGTATGCTCATAGAAGACCTACTGTCTCTGATTTCCGTGCTCTGTTTCTCTTCTTTTGCTGATCATATCAGAGCCTCTTTTCAAATGCAGATACTTAATAAAAAGGCAGATTATCCATATGGAAACACAGTGTATTCACATCCAGGAAAATATTGCAGTGATGGAGCCTGTGCAGGAAATAGTATTAAAAACTCATTTTTTCTAATGACTGTTTTGCAACTTCAGTTTGCTTATGGACTGAGTAATAGATTTCAAGATTTTAGGCAATATTAAGGTAAACATGAATGATTTTGTTACTTAAGATAATTGGACTACCTCCAAGTAATGAGCAACAAGATGAAGGGAAAGTTTCAGAATGAAATTATTTGGATTTAGACAAAATGTAGTAATGCATCATGTGCTTTTGTACCAAGTTTGTGTTGAAATTGTTGACCCTTGGGTAATGTAAACGGACATTCATTGTATTACATATGATGTGTAGATATCTGGAATTTACAGTTCATACTTATGTTTATAGGGTTCCTGATGTTTGTTCTGTTGAGAAATAGATTATTTGTATAATGGAGGCAGATATGATCATACTCAGCTTTTCCTTTGAGCCAGTGGAGTGCAAAGCTGGTGTCCTGCATGGTGTAGGCAGCAGTTTAAACAGGTCTAAATGGAGGCTGTTCATTCTTTGTTTCCGCATGCCAGCACTCTGCCTCTGTGGTATGCCAGTTTAGGAAGTGGATGCAGGAAAGAAAAATGGGAGTAGGAAGGGAAAGGATTAGTTTTTGGGTGTCTCCTTCTGCCTGTGCTGGCCTGCTGCCTGGCCGCATGAGCACCCGTGCAAGCACAAAGGAGGGGCATTGCTGTTTGGCTACGAGTGGGCTGGGATCTTGGCAGCTTGTGTTCACGTTGGCCTAAGCACCCATCATTAATGTAACACCAGGATCTGGCTACCTGCAGGCTCGGTGCTGTAATAGTGTGATTTTTAGAGCTTTTGATTGGTGCAAATCGTGAGCAGAACAAAGCTGGGCAACTTAGAGATGAACAGAAATCAAAGTAGAAACACGTGCATTCTTCTAGCTTAATTTTAAGTAAGTTTGATCTGCGTTACTGTCTTTTATTGTCTGAACCATTGAAAAGCAGACACCAGTAGAAATCCTGTGTAGTGAAGGCAACAGAGGAGTTGATTTTGGAACAGCATGCATGAATTTTAACGATTTGAGGACAATGAACCCTTGCAATTTGACTTGTTTACTCTGTTCTGAAATGCCTGTGAAGACGTAAGATTGTTAGTAGCTCTAAGTAAAGCCACATTTAGAAAGTGATGGATGATGTTATCAAGATCAGTTGGATTCCTTGAATTTTAATCCTCTGAGATACGAGCTGACGAGTTAGCATTTCTTCAGAGTTCTTGGATAACTCTACGATGGCTTGATATGAGAAGTCATAATCCCAACGCTGAAAGTGCTGGATTAGTGTTTCTTTGCCACTGAGATGCACAAACATTGGAGAGGAGATGCTGTGCAGGACCTAAACTCCTAAGCTAATAAACTGTGCCAGACCTTTCTTTTCTTTTCTCTTAATTTTTTTTTCTTTTATTCAGGTTGGGTTTGTGCCAGGTCTGCTGGTGACAAGGAGAAGGGAGTGGTAGCAGATAGACAATAGGAAGGGGCCAACAAAAAAAAGCAATAGGGATGGGAAAAGATGCAAGAAGGCAGAGATAAAGGTCTGAAGAAAAGGACTTGATGGAAGGAGGACTCAGCTGAGAAGTTTTCAAACCACCACTTTAGATGTTATGATACTGGATTTAAAGACATTTATGTTCAAGTAACTTTTCTCGTAGGCATGAAAGGTGTCTCTGTTTAAGTAATTGTCTCTTGGACTGCTAGGGAATATATCATTCCAGTTAAAAGATCACTGACATAATGAAGTCTTTTGAGTATTTTCCGGTGTGCAATATGTATAAAGAGATGATTATTTTGGCACTTTTTCGGCAGAAGATTATGGAAGCTAAGTTTTCAGTAAAACTCTAGTTATGCTTCTGTTTCAGTTCTTAAATTTTCCTCTATCAAATTTTACTGAAATAAAACTTACTGAATCTTTACATACTGTAAGCTATAAGCCCGTACTATTTTATTAGAATCAGGACAAATCACAAATCTGCTGTTCAAGTGATACAGATTTTATTGCAGAAGCACTACAGAAGCTTTCCTGGAAAGCACTACGTTGTCTCATTTGTTAAAGGTGATGGCTCCAGGAATTCAGTTTTTCTGTCATTCTGTTGTTCTGGGCTTTGATGGGACTGTGGAATTAAGACTTGGCTCTACCAGTTTGTACCTGTGATCTTTCATTTCCCCATAAAAAATATCTTTTGTGGTCTTTTAGAGCAGACTTCCAAAAGATAACTTCTGTGTTCCATTTATTAAGTTTCTAATATGTACATTAAAAAAACATACAAATATCTGAACTGTAGGGGATGCGAGGGAGCGAGTTCACAGGCTGGCTTTCTGTGGAGCAGTGCCTAACTGCTAGATGAGAGCTGAAATGGAAGTTGTCTTCTTTAGTGATTCTTCATGGGGAAGATTTCCAGAGTATCTCTCCTCTTAGGAAATGGAAATCCTGGGGGTAAAGCTGCCACATGGCATATTTTAAAGTTGATGTTGTACATAGTGAAGTAACAATTCTAAGAAGTAATACATTTTCCTGGGCTGGCAGTTGGATAGAAATCCTGGTGAGATGAGCCATGCTGCCTGTAGTTCAGAAGCAAGGCATATCTGCGTGAAAGAATAAATGCATTATTTGACTCCTAGAAAGCAGGACCGCAGTCTGAGGCATCTGGACAGAAGACATGGTGGCTGAATACTGCAGTCCCAGAGTTGTTGCTTCAGCTTATAATGGAGAACGTTTAGAGAGGAGTTTGTTTTTAGAAATAGAGTATGTAAAAGTGAATCTGTGAATCAGTAATGCTTTTGTGAAGTTTAAAGGGCTGGGGAGTTCGTGCATTTGGTTGGGGGGAGACCATTTTAAAGCACCAGTGTAGTTTCCTAAGTTGAAAGACAGGGAAGGTGCTATAATGTTAGAAAAGGGGATGGTAACAGCGCTTAGATCCAGCCTGCTGTTCTCGAGCGTGATGAACAAGATTTAAAAAAAGAGGTGGGGGGCGTTTAAAGGGGAATGGAATAATTGCAGCTTTTAATGTGGAAACTTGCTCCCTTTTTTCTTAAAACTATGTCTTTACTTCACAGCAAGCAAGGGCAGAACAGGAAGAGGAATTCATCAGTAATACTCTATTTAAGAAGATTCAAGCTCTGCAGAAAGAAAAAGAAACACTTGCAGTAAACTATGAAAAAGAAGAGGAATTTCTCACTAATGAGCTCTCAAGAAAACTGATGCAGGTAATTGGTGCATTTACTGATGTTTCTCTCAGGAGCCTCAGGACCAACTAGTGGGTGAACTTTTTTGTTAGTGTGACTGCAATCACAGGGATGTGGTCAGGTTGTAGCTGTTATACATTTGACACTTGATAAAAGCAAAGTACAAGTAGTGTAGTGAGTAAGTGGTTTTTAATATGTTGCTTTAAAGTTTGCATCTACAAAGTCATAGTCATTTCAGAACCTGAAAGTCTGGATAGAGGTGCAAAGAAATGGATGTAGCTTAAAGTAAATGTTAACTAACAGAAGAGAGTTATTGATTAATTTAGAATATTAGTGAAACAGACACTTTTTTTCTGGAGTATTTAATATGTAACAGGAGTCCTGAAATATTAACTTTATATACAAGAATATGCAGCAATGTTTGAAGGAGACTTTATCTGTAAGTTTGCAATTGCTTCTTTTGGATTAAAACACATCAGTTGGGTGCATTTCTTATGTTCTGCAGGTGGAGACTTAAGGCATGTTTAGCCCGGCTTGGAAAGAACGTTACAATCATAGAATCATAGAACAGTTTCAGTTGGAAGGGACCTTTAAAGGTCATCTAGTCCAACTCCCCCTGTGACAAGCAGGGACATCTTCAACTAGATCAGGTTGCTCAGAGCCCTGTCCAACCTCACCTTGAATGTTTCCAGGGATGGGGCATCTGCCACCTCTCTGGGCAATATGTTCCAATGTTTCACTACCCTCATTATAAAAAATTTCTTCCTTATATGTAGACTAAATCTATGCTCTTTCTGTTTAAAACCATTACCCCTGATTCTATTGCTACTCTCCCTGATAAAGAGTCCCTCCTCATGTTTCTTGTAGGCCCCCTTTAAGTACTGGAAGGCTGCTTTAAGGTCTGCCTGAAGCCTTCTCTTCTCCGGAATGAAGAACCCCAACTCTCTCAGCCTGTATTCTTGAGAGAGGTGCTTCAGCCCTCTGATTGTCTTCGTGGCCCTCCTCTGGACCTGCTCCAACAGGTCCATGTTTTTCCTATGCTGAAGGTCCCAAAGCTGGATGTTGTTCTCCAGGTGGGGATCTCACAAGAACAAAGTACAGTGGCAGAATCACCTCCCTTGACCTGCTGGCCATGCTTCTTTTGATGCGGCCCAGGATGCAGTTAGCTTTTGGGGCTGTTAGCGCACGTTGCTGGTTCATGTGTGATTAGTGGTAATCATAAAATGGTTTGGGTTGGAAGGGACCTTAAAGATCATCTAGTTCCAACCCCAACTTCCACTAGGCCAGGTTGCTGAAATCCCATCTGACGCTTTTGTTATTGAAAACTGGGACTTCTATGACTTCTTCTATTTGATGCCTACTATCATATAGTAAGTTAAGTATCAAGATAAAACACCGTCGATCTGGCATTGCTGTTTCCCCTTGCTATTCTTGAGGACTGATAAAGAATGTTTCTGAATAAGATGTGTGTTTGCTTTCAAAGTCATATATTTTTATGAAAAATAAAGAAGCAGATGGCAGTAAAGTAGGAGTATCAAGTGTTCTTTTCTAACTGAAGTAAGATGTAAATATCACTATAGAAAAAGCTTTTCACTGAAGTCTCTTCCAGTGAAGGGAGAAATGGTATGTCGAGCAGCGTTGTTTAATTGAAAGAGGTATGTAGAAATGGGCTATAGAACCAGTTTACCTGGGACTGCACTATACATTATGTAGACCAAAATAAAGGTTACTTTAAAAGTAAAAGCATAAATTACACCTGATTTGGCTGAAGGGTTTTGAACTCGTTATATGAGTTCACGGTGTAGAAAAATTTGTATTGCACAAGTTCTGCAGCAACTAAATCACTCTATTGTGGTTTAACCCCAGCCAGCAGTTAGGACCATGCAGCTGCTTGCGCGATTCGCCCCTTTCCCCCCGTGCTGAAGGGTAGGGAAAAGAAGGAGAAAAGGACGGGAAACTAGAGGGTGGAGGGAGGGAAAGGCAAGAGGAAAATAATTTTCTATCTCTCTAGTAATCATGGATTTAGTAAGTTGATATTAGAATATTGGTGAGTTGTGGGCAATTTTCTGGAGTAGGAAAGAACTGCAAATAACATTGACATTGGTTTTTGTTTTCTGAGAGCCTACCTACTGTTTGGAAATTACGATTCTTGGATATAATTCCCAGGATTCATAATCAATGTAGACTGCCAGATAAAAAATTCTGAGAAGAGAAACTCCTCATATTACAGATAAACTCATTTTGTGGAAAAAACGGCATTATTAGCACACATCACATGGTCAACTTAGTATTTATTAAAATATCTTTTCTAGTTTAGGATACTCTTCCTGTTACACAGGTGTAGTGCTAAATTCCTGACTAATGCTTTTCAGACACAGAAAGTTAAAGTAATTACAATTTACTTTTATGAATTTCCTGAGATTTGTGAGTGCCAATACTTAACATTACATACGAGAATGTATAAATTCTGTCTTTATTAGAGGATGCAAGACTGATGAGACAGTTATAAGGCTAATAATGAATTGATAAATGCCCACTTCCATGTTTGGTGTCTTTGCTCTGGAGAGAATTCTAGCTAAATTAGATGCAGACTTTGGATGATGACTTAACCAGAAGTACAGTAGTCTCCGGTGTGGAAGCATGGTCAGTAATTGGTTGCTCCACTGTTCTTTGCTATTTGGGGTTAAACCCTTAACCTCTGTGTTTGCCAGACAACATTGGTCTGACCTAGAATGAGACTTCCAAAATTCATGCTGTCAGACATTGTGCATCAAACGGCTTCCTGCTTTTCGTATGACTAAAGGGAAAAAAAATGCATATGAATCTGTTTTGTCTAAGACTTTGCTTTTTGGAACAGAGGGAGCGGTGTGCTTCTGGTAAACTGCGTGTGATTTGTACTCTCTTAATTTTTCAAGTATTTACTAGTCTGTGGCTGTGTCAAAATTACTACCATATTATTCAGTTGAAAGCCACCTAGCAGAGGAACTTTTTTCATAGTGCTTGTGTGTTTTTTGCTTTGTCAAACCTTTGTTTGTCACAGTTATAGGGGCTTATGCATCGCATTCAGAGTGGCATCTGGAATGAGCTTCCAGAATGTTAAAACGTTTTAAATGTGAAAGCTGTCTGCCAGAGCACGAGCTGCAGCGCTTCTCACTAACAGCCTAACAAGAATTTCCTAGTTCAGCGTGATGTGCATTACTATTCTAAACCAGAATTACATTAGAGTTTTCAATATTGTAAGAAATTAATTTTAAAACATTTTACTGTATGCCAGACTGATCCTAAACATACACATAACATACATATTCTTGATGAAGTTCTTACAAGCTTTATATACATTCACTATATTTTCCCATGTACTTACTCTAATTATATTTATGTCTACCTGAGTGTCTGGAAAGTTTTGAACAATATTTTTATAGAGTCCTCAATCCCTAGTCATTATAGAATGGTAGTAATATTTTGCAGAGTATCATTAGATGTGTTTTGATGCAGGATCTGTTCTTGCAGCTGTGGACATGGACTTGTTGAGTTATTGTTTTGAAATTTAAAGTAGTAAAAATTTGCGAAACAAAGCTGCTCAAAAGAGTAATTATTTTTTAATAGTGTTTGAACTTTAAAAGTCAGTTATTCTTTAAATTGTGCAACAGTCCTTTTCAAAATCAAATACAGATATTTTTTTTCAATACCCTTATATTTTTGGAAGTGGAAATTGGTCCAAGTATCCGTCCTTGAAAGTAAAATGTTACGACATACCAAGATAATAGCATAATGTGTAGTCAGGCTGATTAAGTAATTGGGAGGCTATACAGAACTGTTTCTCATGCAAGTCTGATTCTTGGCAATTCTTTGAAAAATTATAAGTCTGTAAACATAAGCTATTACACTTCCTGCTCTCCAAAATTGATGCGTCAGCACAAGGATGCAAATGTGATTGTGCGGAATAAACAGAGTCAGCTCATCTATCATTTAATTGATGAACATCTGGACATAAAGAGGAGGCAAACTGCTGATACAAATTTGTTAATAAATAGGACTTTCAGGATGCATCAAAGAAGGAATTTGGACAACTTTTGAGGTCTGGAGGACTAAAAATAGACTGTTCAGTACCACGTGCAAGGTCATAGTCTGGGGGATAAATGAGGGTTGTTTTTTTTAAGGGGGAGTTCTACCCATTAGCTCCATTATTTCATAGAAGCACTTTCTGCTGTCCCAGAATAAGCCAGTGCAGTAAGCAGGCAAGGTCAATGTGGTCCTACATTGTATCAGGAATCTTATCTTGTAGAGAGAGAAGGATAGTACTGTAGTTATATAGGCCTTACCTGAACTAACGCATGCACTCTTTCTGCTGCTAAGCTTTGTATTTGATAGCCCCATCCTCGCTTTAAAATATTCAAAGTCTTTCTTGCACCAAACCCATCTCCGATCTTACGTAGCTGAAAATTCCCCCAGCATCTCTCCTACAGTTTTCATATGCAATTCAAGGTCTATAAGACATTGTCATCAAGGTGACATGTTCTAATACATTTTTTCCTTCTCTTTAGCTGGCAGTCATAGGTGTATCTGTAAACAGTTGTTACTATAATTGCGTATAATTAAAATACTCTGAAAATACTCTCACTTTACTAAGTAAAATAAACACTATCCACCAGTGTTTTACCAATGGATAATTTCTCATTGTTAGCAATTCTGTTTTTTGGCACTAGGGTTTCAGCATTAACTGGTTTTTGTTTGTTTTGGTTTGTTGCTGTGATCAAAGACAATAAAAGGGAAAAACTATTTTACCCAATTGTCAGCAACAGACACCATTAATATGTATTTTGGGGTGTGTTATTAGTGTTTTTCTCCCATTTTGAATAATGAAGCTGAAAGGATGAAGGGGAGTAGCACAATGAAGTATGTTCATCAGGATGTCTGAGGGGGCTTTCATTTTATAATCCCTTTTAGGGCTTGTGGAGAAAATGTTCATGGGTTTCTTTTTATTCCCAGTCACTTTGATTTCTGCTGTATTTATGTTAAAATCAGAATGGAAGATACTCCTGTAATAAAATCTCTCCTGGCTTCACTTACTGGCTTTCTGATCAGCTGGAACGGTCCTTTGGCTGCAGTGTGTTCACACTCCCTAGGTAGGGTTTAGTAGATCCTACACAGCAGTTACAGATCTAACGAGTAAGCCTCATCGGTTCCCGTGTGATGGAAATTCCAGCAAGCTTTAAAGGGAATGATTTGACAAGCAAGATGGGGCTGTTGCAGCTCAATTTGCTTTAAATAATATGGTCGTTGCATCTGCATGAAGCACACAAGAGCAAGAAACAGTATTTGTTGTCAAGTTGGTTTGAGGTGCTTTCATACAACTGTATGATCTGCCTGACTCACTGGGCTGTCTGCAAATGCCAGCAGTGCCCAGCCACACGCTTTCTGTTAGCAGCATCTGGCTTTAGGCTGAGTAAGAGGTTCTGGCTATGTGCCTTTTCGCACAGTTTAATTTGCTAACTAAATAGAAGCTCATTACAGCAACTGGCTTTGCTCTTAATTTTTAGTTAGGTGAAAAAAGGCATCTAGCTTTTTCAATGAAGCAAAATGAAGATTGAGGTACGTTGAGCTAGATGGTAATCTGTGTGCTGTCTGCTCCTTGAGTTCTTTGGCTGTCTTCAGTCTTAAACTGTAGCTGCTCCATAGGGGTGGGGAAGGACAGGAGAGGGGCTTACAGAGTTGTAAGAATTAATAATGTCCTTTTCATATTAAACCTGTTTTTTTTGCAACAAACCTTAAGTCTGGTACTGAAGTAAGAAACTTCGTATTTTTGATTATCAAACAACACAAATAGTATTTTGATTTAAAAGTGTGAAAATAAATTTTTCTTCTTATGAAAATCTCACTTAGCAACCCTGAGAAGAAATGAAATGGCTTTATTTCCAACTAGACAGTTTTAACAAAATTTCCTAACCATTTGGTCAAGAGCTGCCATGGTAGTCTCAGTGATTACCATGTAGGAGTTTAGGTGGCTTCCACAAGTGCATGGAAATTTCCATGAGCATCAGGGGTTTTAGAAGATACACTGTAATTTACTGAGAGGAATAAATCTGAATTATTTTTTAATTACTATCCTGTTGTTTGTTTTAATTTGTGAAAAATCTCAAAATTAATAAGCTCTGAAAATACAGTTAAACAGCAAACTTCTCCCATGTGTGTATTGCCAAGTACTCTCTGCCTCGTGCTCTCTCCACACAAGCCTTTCTGCTCTGAACTCTCTGCCAAGCTGCATTTCACAGACCGTTTTGTCTCTAAGTAGCAGCAAAAGGAACCAAATTAATGAATTTGCAATTTTAGCTTGTTTAGAAATCAAAGTATCTTTCTTTATTGTGAATATCCAGCAATCTCGACTTGTGTCCATGACTGTGAGGTGTGTCTCTATTTTCTCAGATTTTCCTCACACGTTTAAACACTATGATCTTATGTATTGTTATGTGATAGCCAGAAGAACCAGAGTAGAAAATAAGCAGGTGGAAAAAAGTGCCTGTCATTTTCAGTGGATGGCCAGAGCACAGTGTAATTACACCATTGTCTTTTGGTGACATTTGCTTTTCCCCAAGTCAAATTCGCGTGTTTGGTGCCAGTCACACTGTTTTATCCACAGGAAGACTTGGATCCCTGTCTCAGAGCAATTCCATAGCAATTTTGACTTTAATGTTAAAAGTGACTCTACTCCAAGCCATAATTTATATTAAAATGTTGGGGGTGGGGAGTGGGGGGGTGTTTCCGTCTGCTTGAGAGCTTTGAGAGTACTGATGTTTTTCATTGGAAATACTACCTGGAAAAAAATTTCCCTTAAGTGTTAGGAAAATTTTAGTTTTAGGAAAATTAGTTTGAAATAACCAGTGTTTTTATGTCATCAAAATCTTTTGATTCCTGATAGCATAGGAATAGAAATTATATTTTTTTTTTTTTTTTTTTTTTTTTTACTATCTTGTTGCACAGCAATTTCATTAATATAACTTCAGTCACAATTTTAAGCTTTCAGCTGCCTGGGGGAAGGAAGTGCTAAGACCTTCATTTTATGCTTTGGGTGTTCTTGAGATGATGCATTTAGATTAAAATTAATGCTTTTGTGAACATTATGATAGATTTCTGACTTCTGAAATGTCTGTAATTATTTTATATGCTATATATAATGTATCTATTTTGATTTGACTTTATTAAATATTTGGAAATGTATTTTACTTCCATCTGGTTTGCAAATGGAACACAGTTTAAAATTTTGCTTTTTGAAGTGCTGTTGGGTGGGTTGTACATTCTTTTGAGAAGAATTATCAGCAGAGAACTTAGTGTGCAGTAAGAACAAAAGTGTAAATAAAAATATAAAAAGTGTGTAATATTTCATGCTTTTATTTGTGTGTTGAAAATACTTCTATGTCTTTTAAATTTCTAGCTGCAGCATGAGAAAGCTGAACTGGAGCAGCACTTAGAGCAGGAACAGGAATTTCAAGTGAACAAACTAATGAAGAAGATTAAAAAACTGGAAAATGATACAATATCGAAGCAGCTCACCCTGGAGCAGGTAACTCTTTACTTTCAGAATGATATGACTGTAAAACGAGATTGTGAAAAAATAAATAAATACTTGTTTTCTATTAGATTTGACTTAATTTTTTAAGCATGTAAGAAACTGGGCAATATCAAGAATATAGAAAAGCCAGTTTGACTTTCAAATCATTAACATAATTTATTATGAGAAACTTTGATTTTTTTACATGACCTTCATAACTTTTATTAGCTTTACTATAGGCCTTCATGTCTGCTAGACAACTGTGAGTTTTGCAAACAGAACTTCTTTATGAGTAACGCTTCTTGTTGCTGTTCATCAACCACGTGCTGCTAATGAGAAAGATTGTCACTTCTGAGAGCAGTTAAGGACAACAGCAAATGATATGTATGTGGTCCAGTTGTGCTCCAGGTCACCTTTTTTGTGGCAGCTTGGGTAGCACAGGACTCAGAATTGTGAGATGTCAGCTCTGTGTATACTTAAAGATTTGAGATTTGACTACATCCAACTCCTTTTCTCCCTAGACAGTTACAAAGATTGCAGAGATAAAACACCACTTGTTTTGGTCATGTTTCCACCGCTCTTAGCGTTGGGACAGCTCTTATGTCTAATTTTAGGCATGTGCATCAAAGCATCTCAGTGGTGTTAGTAGGAGTCCTATTGACTTAAAAGGCAAACTGATGAAACATATAGGCTTGTTAAAGAACTTAAGTTTTTCTGTCTTGTGGCAGTCCAAAAATTTGGGTGATGTAAATATAGTACATTACTTCTGTGAATTTTTTTCTCTTTTCATCAGATACAGGAATTTTTTGTTCCTGGTAATCTGAATTTCTGCCGGTTTTGTATGATTCTCCTGTTTCTGTTGACATTATGGATAAATTAATTAATGGCTATCTTAATGATGAAATGGGTTCTCTTGATTTTTGTGCTAGCATTATTTATGGAGATATCTATGGAATAAATTGAAAAATAGAAAGGTAGGAAGACAGCTGCCAGCAAATCCTTAACCAGCATGAAAGTTAACATGAGATTGAAATAACTCTCTTAGCCACAAGGTGGTGGTAGCGGCCACTTAATCAAAATGCAAAGTAAGCGAACATAATAAGATGGTTGAGTCTGAAATGCTAGCATGAGCCACAGCTGAAATCTTAATTTATTTTCGTATCGCTGTTCTGGGCATACTTGTGAAATCATAACATTCGAAACTTGTTGCTACATTTGAGTATCAGTGATAGCTAGTTCAAAAAGCACAAATGCTCAAAGGTCTTTCTCTCAAATATCTGTCCTTGAAAACTTACTTTGTTCATGAAGATGTTAAATTTAGCTGTCAGAATTCTATGCGTATTTGTATGTAATGCAATGTATACCTTTGTTTCCTCTTACAGTAAGATACAGTAAATCTCAAGTTACTTTGAACTTCAGCATGCTTTTTTTCTCTTACACAAATGTAAAAAAAAAAATAAGGTTTATTGTGCTAATTAACCAGCTGCATCAACAACCTTTGTGGCATGTGCTGTACCTAGGAAGAAGCAACCAAAAGTTGTGACCAGAGCAATGTTGTCTTTATTGTACACGTAGGGAATTAAGGAAAAGAGATTGTCACAATGCTTCAACATAACCTTTGGGAGACCTATTAAACAGGGCTTGGAAAGAGTACTTTGGCAATGCTTTCAATATAATCTAGGGCTGCATTACTAGATCTGTCACTGTAATCAGTGACCAGATAGTTACAACATATGTTTACTAAACCATTATTTTTAAAATACAGAACATGAATTCTCTATGCTTTGTGTCCTTCGTCCTGTCGCTTTCTCTCATCTGAGCTACTTGTGCCACAGGTGATTGGTAGGTAGCCAAATTGTAGTAATGATGGTTGCATAGAATGTTACTTCTAAATAAAAAATTATAGTTGGATCTTAGGGTTCAAATGTGACCTGACTTAATTTTCTAAAGTTAACTTGAAGTGGCAGAACATTCTTCTCTGAAGGCTAATGGTGAAGAAATTTGCAACATGTGACTATTTCATTAACTGAATGTCTGAGTTAAAATAAGCAATATTATTCTGTGTTATAGTCCAGTGATTTGACAGGAAATTGCTTTCAGTTTTGCCTTACAGAGGCCAGTTTGTGTAGTCTTGCTGCTACTGCAGTTAGGAGATAAGAAATAAGAACCAAACTGTTAACAATCATCTCCTATGTCTGCTTTTTTGAAAGGAGAAGAACATGAAATGTGTAGAATCATAGAATGATTTGATTCAAAGGGACCTTAAAGATCATAGAGTTCCAACCTCCCTGCCATGGGCAGGGACACCTCCCACTAGACCAGGTTTCTCAAAGCCAACCTGGTCTTGAATGCTTCCACGGATGGAGCATCCACAGCTTCCCTGGGCAACCTGTTTCAGTGTCTCACCATCCTCACAGTAAAGAATTTCTTTCTAATATCTTCTCCAAATCTACCTTCTTTCAGTTTAAAACCATTACCCCTTGTCCTGTTGCTTCACTCCCTGATAAAGAGTCCCTCCCCACCTCTCCTGTAGGCACCCTTTAGGTACTGGAAGGCTGCTACAAGGTCTCCCTGGAGCCTTCTCTTCTCCAGGCTGAACAACCCCAACTCTCTCAGCCTGTCTTCATAGGAGAGGAAAGGAAGATACTTGTTTCCAATGTGTTTTCATATTTCTGGAAATGTGGAGTTTCAGATCTTTTCTTTGGTGTTTCATCAGAGCATGTCTGTCAGCCTTCAGGCATGACAATACTAGTGATCAATTTCTTCAGGTGTGGTTCTACATTGTATCAGCTTTTATTAGCTTATAGGAGAATCAAAAATATTTGTTCACACCGAAGTGCATGGGAATGTCATTAAGCATTTACTTCTATAAAGTCTTTGCTAAAATGGAAATTCATTTGTTTCTGCTAGTAAGGGTTGATACAGTAACACTTAAAACAGTTCATGTAATTTTTTCTTTACTGTTTTTGTTATGTCACTCCTTTATCTAACACAAGGCAAACATGGCTCCTCTTCCACTTCTGGCTTACTGATTCTTCCGCTAAAAAAGTCTAAAATTTTTCAAAAGAATAAATGTTGGTGTGGTGGACTGTAAATTCAGTTTGAACTTCAGAGATGCATAGAATAGTCTAGTCTTTGAATAGATGGTCCTGTCATCAGTGACAGCATGTCCAGGTTTCAAGCTCCTCCTTATTGGCCAGAGACAACAAGTTCTGTGAGCAAAAATTTCTGTTAAGGAGATGACAACTGTGCAACTCCTGAATGTCTTGATTTTTCACAGTTTCTGTCACTAGTGTGTTATGCCTCATTTTTGTCTCTTCTTCAACTTCTTGCTGTCATAGAGCATCATGTAAAATGGTATTATTATAGTAATGAACTTTCCTAATGACAGTTGCTTGCAAAAAATATATTTCCATCGTTTTGGTTGATTGATTTTCCTCTCCAGCTAAGACGTGAGAAGATTGACCTTGAAAATACTTTGGAACAAGAACAAGAAGCGCTAGTGAATCGTCTCTGGAAGAGGATGGATAAGCTTGAAGCAGAAAAACGGTTTGTCTTGTCACTGTGGGAGAGATACCATTTAATACATAATGTTCTGGATTAATATGTTAGTCTCTGTCGCATAAGAGTTGTTTAATCTATGAAAACCTGGAAGTTAAAGAAGTTGTAGAGCTCCTTGTTTAAGTGATGCCAGATCCTTGATTGCTTAAAGTAGATGAAACTAAGTTGTATAAGAAGTGACCTGGGAAAGCTTGGAGAAATTTGCTGAATTGTAGCTGCTGATAGACTCTTCTTAAAGCTTCTGGCTTGGGCTCAGCTTTATATTTGTGGCCCAGAGAAACTAACATGGTATTTCACTGTTAACCCCAAAAATCATCATTTAGAACATTTAATATCTACCTTGTGCTTATTTCATTATAAGAGAAATTTGTTACTCCTGAGTTTACAGTTATTTGTGGTATTTGAAACCTTGACTATATGGAATAACTGTCTAAGACTGTTGAGACTGTGTGACAATGCTACAGAAAATGTCTGTGAAGTTTTCTCTTCTGGTAATGGTGAAATGCAGAAAAGCTTGTGTTTCACCATAGATGTGCTTTACTCATCTTTTCATCTTGAAATATGTGTTCTTCCTCTAAGAACATAAATGTAAAAATTCATAAGAGATTAAATGAGTTTGCTTAGAAATCATTTTGTGGAATACGTAGCGCTTGAATATAAAACTGAGGTAACTATATGTAGTCCAGAATTTGTTTTTCCTGAACTGTATGCAGAAATATTTGGGAGTGTCAATGTCTGAATATTTTAGAAAATTCATCTGTACTTGGACAACAAATTTTACCTTTTTTTAATTTGAGTTAAAAAAAAAAAAGGCATTGTAAGCCCTCCCAAAATTCTCTCACCAAAACCAGCAGTTAAAATAAATCCTATATACCTGTCAGAGTCCTTGCAGTAGCTTTCTGGGGGAGATAAGGGGTTTTCGTTGTCATTTGAATTGAAGGTAAAGTTTGAACTATTTTTCATACAGAATTTTGCAGGAGAAATTAGACCAGCCAGTATCTGCTCCACCATCACCCAGAGACATATCAATGGAGATAGATTCTCCAGAAAATATGATGAGACATATCAGATTTTTAAAGAATGAAGTGGAGAGGTTAAAGAAACAACTGAGGGCTGCACAGTTACAGCGTGAGTAAACAACTTGTTTTAAATGTTTTTAAGTTTGTGTAATGTAACATTTTTATATATACTTTCCTGAGTTTGAATTTAAGGTAGAAGTGAAAAAAAAATAGGGCAGGTTTGCATTAAAACATTTTCATAATTGCAGAATTATTTCTTAGTGATGCATTTATACTGCAGTTTGGGTTTTTTTAGCTTTACTAGAAGGATAATTGAATGAATCAACAAATATTTCTTGAATATTTTGGGCCAGAAAAAATGTTACTATCTTTTTTCCTGGGACATAGGAGTATTTCAACATACAGATTTTTCAAAACATATTTATGGCCTACTTTCTAAGAGTCTTGTTATAAATTAAGAATTACTCAAAAGAATTCTCCACTAGCAAAATAAAGTTCAGTTTATGTTAGAATTTCACTTGTTAATGATTGCAACTGCTTTTAAATAATTCTTTGTAGCTGTGTTATAGCAGAACAAGTAATCTTATTTTGTTCTTACCTATGTAAGATTGATTTGAAGGTGGACAGAATAAATAGTTGGGTTGTGTTCCTGTTGTGACAAGTATCATGGTCCCTTGCCCAGAAGCGGAAAGCCTGCTTTTTGCCCTGCCTTTCAAGAGCAGAAGCTGTGGCTCTGAGCACATGGCCGCAGCTGGCAGGAAGGTTGCTTGTGCCTTCCTGTGATCTTCACAGTTCCAATCCTTCATTCCTTCATGCTACTTCTAAAGCTTCTATTCACATATCATCAGTTCTGCCTAGTTCCTAGTCAGTTGCATTATATTTCGGTTGATAGGTAAGTAGATACCTAACCACACAGACAGAAAAATTTGGGTGAGTGGGAAATGGGCAATATTCTTCCTCTGTAGCGTGCTGGTCTTGACAGGCTAACTGGAATGTTTCAACCTCAGTTTAGAGAAATAGCTTGCCAGAGGCAGTGGCCTTCCTTGAAGACAGAATGATTGGATGGTGCTCTTTCGTAGAGGCCTTGTGCGCAAGTGTGTGGTATTAATAATTTGTGTCAGTTAAAACAAGATAAGGACTGCTACTCTTTGTACGTGCTGATTCTGCGCTGCAGCCTTCACGTACTGAACTTCAGAACGAGGGCAAGGCCTTAGATTTAAAGTACTCTTTGTACAAATCTAGCCTAATTAAGTTCAAGTGTTCTATATTATTTTAAAGTGGTTTGTTTTTGAATTTTTGGGATTTAGACTAAACATTTAGAAGCATTTGAAGTCAAATTCTCATTGAAAATAAGATCTGGGTTTAAAAGTACTCTTTCCCTTTGTGAACGCTTTAAACAGAGCTGCAATCTGAATAGCAATACTGATAGAAATGGTGGGTGCACTAGCCTGCAAGCAGAAGATGGAACTCAAATGTAGTTTTCAGTTTGTTGCTTGCAATATGTGGTCATTAGAGAACCTCTAGTATTATTCATAAATACTTAATAAAATCTGCATGCTGGATTCTGATATTCGTATTACATTTTGTATTCCTGAAGCACTTCTAGTCTAGGAACTGTTTTGGTATAGCAGCAGTTGTAAATAAGAAATACTGTTACATTTAGAAGTGGTATTTCTGCAGAAGTGACATAAATCACATATTGTTGATGGTTTGGGAACAGTCTTCTAGAACAGGAATATTCTTTTGATTGAAGGGTGCTGCATAACAAAGTGATCACAACGCATGATGAACCATAATATTTTTTTTAATATCAAGGAATTAACTGTAAACTTGATCAAACATTGTAAAACCTTGCAAAATGCATTGTGTGTCATAAATCTTCATCATGTGTTCCATTTTATTTAAATAATGTGTCAAAATGCTTTGTAGCTTTCTGTAGCTTGATTTTATCACTTTAAATAGCTTGTGATACCAGACCATTTAAATGATGTTTGCTCAACTTGTTAAGAATTAGAAACTCAAATTGCCCTTTGATGTAGAGTAAACCACTTGTTGGCTCTTGGTATCAGTACCTGTTTTGCTGGCCAGTCTCTATGATAAAATGTGTAATTGCAAGAATGCCATAAAATACATCTAAGGTAGCATTTTAATATGAGTTTGAGTGTTTGGGGTTTCAGAACTTTTGTGCTTCCTCCTTTGAAATGGAAATATACCTTTAAAATAATTTCCTCTGTGTTGCAATAAAATCTGTGTAAATGTGAAACAGCATTATTTAATGGAGCAGGATTCATTGTATTTCTTCTCTTTTCTTCATTACTTTTTCCTTTTCAAATTCATTTAAGTAAATACTTAAACCTTATTTTGCTTTTTACCTTTTATTTCCAAACTTGCTGTCAGCCATAACTTATTTTAGTAGCTACTATTCCGAATTAGGCTTTGAACTAATGAATGAGAGATGAGAATTTTGAGTGATCAACCATCGTTCTTGAAGTACTGAAGTAGAATTTAGCATACCATATTTGTTTCTCTGTGAAATGGAATTTTAATCAAATTTTAACAAAATTCTGAATTTCAGATTCAGAGAAGATGGCACAATATTTAGAAGAGGAGCGACATATGAGAGAAGAAAACTTGAGACTTCAAAGAAAATTACAGAGGGAAATGGAACGTAGGGAAGCACTCTGCAGGCAACTGTCAGAAAGTGAATCCAGCTTAGAAATGGATGATGAAAGGTTAGTATTTTCTAGCCATCCAGATATGTTGGCATTGAGCTTATTAGTCAGTACTCATATTTCTTTTTGAATATTATCGAATAAGTATTTATAGAAATAACCTTTATATGGTTTTAATATTAGTATCAAATTTCAGCATGGTCCAGGAATATCTTCAGTAGAATTGTATCACACTCGTGTAGAAATTGCACTAGTTTTAACAGTGAGAAAGAAATATTTGTGCCTGAAGATTTAGGGTTTTGATAATGTATATTGAAATAAGTATAGCTGTGGAGTTGAGATTCATGATAATTCTTATCTTTGTTTTGCCCCAACTTGGTAACTGCAAGGAATTCTGTGACGTAGGAACAGCATCCTTACATGGGGCTAATTTGTCCTTTGCAGAAAATAAACTGTGTTCGGCCAAATACTAAAGGATGCTGTGTAAAGCCTTAGAGAGAGGAAGCGTTTCCAGAGCTGCTGGCTTGTTCTTGATGTCCAAACTGTAACATCCTTGATTATTTTTTTTACTCTACTGCAAGCTGCGTTGCTTGCACTGACCTGACGGATAGTCTTGAGTTTTTCATGGTTTTATATGACGCCTTTTAGTGGCTTTTTTCATGTCATAATCATATGACTGTTACATCTTGAAAGAGTTCAAGTACACTTTGAATAAAACATTCTTAATTCTTATCAAATGCTCATTATTTTGTTTTACTTTATTTTGGATTTATAGTGGTCCTTTAAAAAAATATTAAAACTTACCCTGTGCTGTGTATTCTTCTGATACTGAGGTATTTCTTCTTGAGTCATAAGTATATATGTTATAAGCCATGATTTCCCAGAAACAATAAAAATATTTTGTTTCAAGGAGCACCCTTAAAGTTCAAGGTAGTGTTTTCCTTTTAATGAAATACTAGGTTACTGACATATTACCAGTAGCATCTGGTAATCAGATGTAGTGAATTCTATATAAATGAAATTGTTAGAAACACAGGATTCTGGTGTTTCAATCTACTTTTATTAGCCTAATCTTTTCTTCCAATATTTACATTGTTATGGAAATACAGTAAAAATCTAAATATATGTGAATTACCAGTATTAATCAAAAATGTAGAGTTATCCTAATTTTGATGTCAACCAGTTGTAGGTACTGGTAATCAATAAAATGCAGGAAAATTGGGTTAACTATTTTGTACTTCTAATAAATTTCATTGTCATGTTGATTTTCTTGGTGCTATGAAGGAATGACAGAATTGCTCCAAAACAGATGGTTGCAGTGTAAATAATACAAAGTAAAGGGAAGGATGAAGCAGGTATTAAGAGTGGTTAGTCTTAGGAGAACTGTGTAAATAAAATAATTGTGGAACTACATGCAGCAATGATTTTAAAATGCAAATTTTTGTCAGCTTCCATTGTCTTCCTAAAAATGATGGTAGTAATGGATCAGATATCCTTTTCTTTTTTTCCCGGTTGCATTCTGTTAGCTGATGATACTTATTTTTTGTAAATGGGGGTAGATGAAGATGCTTTACTGGATGCAAAATACACAGTTCTCCCAAAACCTCTTCCTCCTAAATAGCAATAGCTTTGTCTTCTCAATCCTCCATCCTATTCTCTGGAGTAGTAGGGAAATATGTGAAAGAAGGAAGCATACTAACGGTGTGCTGCTCTTCCCCGTCACCTGATCTGGGTACTAAGATGATTTACAGGAAATTGTCTTTATGTAGAATACATTAATATTAAATCACAAGGACTGCTGCCCTGCTGTAATACATGTATTGTCTGCATTACAAGTTACTCTTGTGTTCCAGAGGTAACTAGTCAGTTCAATTTCACTACCCTTGCCACTGGTAGCTCTTTAGAAAACTTACATTTAATTAAACTTTAATTTACCAGTTTGTTAATTTTCTGTTGTTCTCTATTGTAGCTAATTGTATTACAGGATCTACCCAAATTTAAACCAACTCTGGTATCACTACAGTGTACTGCCTGTGTTAGGTGTAGTGGCTTAGTAACTCTGAATATCCTAGTTAAAAATCAGTAAGATGCAGTATCAAAACATGTTTCAAATGGTATATAAACTGGCTCACAGACCTAGGAGTTAGTTTCTCTATGAGTTCTGTCAAATAGGAATATTATTGATGCTGCTTCATGTTGTGGTTTTTTCCCGTGATCTAGAAATAAATGTAGCTACTAAGAATTTCTGAGCAACACCATGGTAGAAGGGGAAACAAGTAAGAGTCAAAGGGCTGTCAGGTCCCTAATTTTGCCTGCTGCTTTGCTGTGCCCAGTAAAGAGACACAGCGAAATGTATTAATAGAAACCCAGTTGCACCCATTTGCAGCCATAGGTGGAGTTGAAGGTGAGAAGGGGAGCCTCTAATCTAGACATTGACTGAAAAATCTGGGTGGGGAGTGCATAAGCAAGTCATCCTGAAAGCTGCCAGCCTAGTGCTGTAGAAAAAATACCTAAAATTACTTTTGAGGTATAAACAGTAAGTGGCAAGTGGAGCTCCTTCTACATAGCACTTGATGGCTGTGAAGAAGCATCACTGTATTCAGTGAGTAAAGTACAAATAAATACCACTAAAATGATTACAGGTGGGGAAAAATGCCTTGTCTGAGGTTCTAATCTGTTGAGTTTATCACAGTGAAGTTTGGCAAGTGTCTTGTAATGCAACCCAGAAGTATCTTTAGTGGGAGAAAGTCCTAGGTTCAAAATGTCTCTCTGTCTCAGTGGCAAAAGACATGATGAGCAAATGGCTAAATGTTGAGACTAGAGCGATTTAAGCAGGAAACAGGGCATGTTTTTAGCTGTGAGGCTGACCAGCTGGTGGAACAAATTATCAATACTTTAGTGATTATTTTTTTTTTTTCCCCCCCTTTTCATGATTTCAAATTAGCGCTGAATGCCTTTCTGGGAGATGCACTCCAGCCAGACAAGCTACTGAGTTCAATGTAGAAATGATGTGTAAAGTGCAAAAATGTAGCATAGATCAGATTGAATGACATGATTGATACCCTTGGCCTTAATATGTACCTTTCTAATCATATGTGCGTATGGTTTTAACTGCAAGTAACTAAGATAAGTCCAGCTGTTTTCATTGAAAGTTAAGCCAGTATCTGAGCGTTCAGCAATGATGAGAGTTTCTGTTGTGACTTCCTAAAGGTGACTGGTCCTTCCTTAATCTGATATGATTCTTATGGGAATTGAAAAAACCACAGTGAAACATTTAAAACACGGCACATGTTAAAAGGTTTGATCTAATTATTCTTTACCTTTTTTTGTTAGATATTTTAATGAGATGTCTGCACAAGGATTAAGACCTCGCACTGTGTCCAGTCCTATCCCTTATACACCCTCACCAAGTTCTAGCAGACCTATATCACCTGGTAAATATTTAACCCAGTTTCTAAAATTATTGTATGCATCACATAGTAACATGCCCTATTAATATGTTTAGGTCAGTAACCTTTTCAAAACTGCTGTGGAGAAAACAACTGTATCATAAATGTAAGAATAGTTATGCCTTAGATGTCTTCTAGTTCAGCATGGTTTTGGATGGTTCTGTATTACACTGTGAACAGATATTAAAAGTCAGTTAAGAACTTTTATTTCTTTTTTGCGCTCTCTTTTTCTCTCTTACTGCCTCTTCTTTTTTTTTTTTCCCTCCACAGAAGTTGTGAAACAGGATGCATAGAAACAGATTTCTAGAGTTTGGTGATAAACTTCTAATGAGATTGCTGTTGTGCTCTGAATCAAAACTTCTTAGAGAAGTCTAATCTTGAACGTGTTGGAAAAGAGCCAATTTCTATTTCTGTTTAGTAGAGAAATGGCTTTTGTACTTCTGCTATATTCTGTTGTAAAACAATATCTATAAAATTAAGAATTCCTTTTGCTTGTACTTTATATAGCAAAGGCAAACTAAAGTTTTCTGAGTTTTTAGTTACTGAATATATTTTTTAAGTCAAAGGAAATGCATTTGTTCTACTAACACATTTATTGAATGGAAGTCAAAATTCCTTAAAATCGTGCTTGGACATTCCTTAGTTGTTGGCCATGGATGTTATGTGGCGATGACAAGCTCACTTGTACATAACAAAGTGAATCCTGCATGACCTGCTTTCCCAAGTTCACCTTTAGAACCTGTCGGATGGAGTCCTACAATAAGGGCAAATGAGATGTACTCTGTATTGACACATTCTGTAAAACGGGATTGAGACATATTATTACACAGGTCTGCTAGGACATGTAAAATGTGTTTAACCTCTTTAATTTTCAGGATTGACTTTAGTTTTTCAGAAGGACTCAATAGTTTTCATACAGGTGTTGCAAAAGAAGTAAGCGTGTGTGAGAACTAGCTATGGCCTTAAGCCATATTACAGTGTTAGAAATGAATATTATGATAAGAGTTTTTCAAGAGGCTTTTGGGTTCTGAAATGAGCCAAATCACTTGACTTTGTGCTTTGCAATTTATGCCACTGAGAAAATGATACATGTTGTCTTACCCTTTTTCTGTAGCTGGGTGCACAGAAACACGGTCATGCTAACAACTGGTCAAGAGTAACTGCTCTGGACATTTGTGGTTATACGTGTGCAGCCTTCATAATACTACAGTATTCAACTGCACATTGTATCTGCAGTCTGAACAGTGGTTATTATTAGAAGTATGTGTAGGGAAAATTATCTGGTAATTTACAGACTTGCATCCTAGATTACCTAGAAATGCACCCAATTTAGATACTGACGTGTCAATGCAAGGATTCTCTGTTGGTTTGTTCCTACACTGGGACTGAAGCACATTCCTTATTCCCTGTGGACTTTACTTCCCATCAGTAGTTGATACAGTAGTGCTGCATTCTAGTGGCAATTACGTCCTACAGACAGGAGATGCTGAAACACTGTCTGAAACAGAGCTAAAAATAACACAACTGAAATGGTCGTTTCTAACAGAGTTTGCAGTTTTGGTGATGTTGGTACAGTAAATGTTCCAGGCTAGCACTTCTGCACAGGCAGCTACATTGCTCTCCTTCACATCTGATAAATTAATATCCATAGTTGGGAAGTTTCAGACTTCAGAAAAATAGAAGCAGCAGTTTGTTAGAGAACTAATGAAATCAATAGAGAATTTTGTATAGCTGTTTGGTATATATGAATGCAGTAATGGGTGAATACAAACATTTTTTTGAGCACTTTGTCTAAAGTAATACAGTAAGACACTGTCAAAAGTATAAGCACAGAATAATACAACAGTTATATTTTGCATAAAGTAATTGTATGACTCGGCATATTTTGTTTAAGAAATTATGTGTCTGAATTTGTAGGAACATAACTTAAAACCAATTACACCGCTATAATTTCATAAGGGTAGCCAGTCAGGTTTAATGGGTCATATCCTGGCTCCTGAATCCAAGCCTTTTGTGCTTATGTGGCTTGAGATTCTGCTTTTGAGTACTCCTTCAGTCTGAGATTCTGTTGAGATTTCTAGAACAGCGCATGGAACTTTGAAGAGTGTGGAAGTATTGCTACTCCTAGGCTGCTGGAGGTTGGTTACTGTAATTACCAATTAGTCTTCACTGTAGATAAACTGTTTTATGCTTTGCTTCTGCGGCTAGGCTAGATAGAGATGAGCCCTTGGATGTATGTGCAGTACTCTGTTATTGCCATGTAGATTTGCATTTATAAAACTTTGGGAGCTGGTTTATTCCAAAGCAGTCCAAAATTTTAATGATGCAAAGGTGACTTAAAGCATATTTTTTCCCTTTTATTATTCTGGGCTCTTGTCCTGACTTGCAACACATATTCACCTGCCCAAACATTGACTTGTTTCTGTCCTTGTGCTTACAAAAGCACTTAGATACAAAACATGTGCTGTACAGGCAATTAGATTGTGTAGTCAAAAAGCGGGCTAATTTTGTTAATCTGTATTGTTTGACTACTCTAAAGTGACAGTTATTCCATTGAAGGCACTTGTAATGTGCACCAGACATACATTGGGAATGCAGCAGAATCAAACTTAGAATTGAAGGAAGGAAGTGAAGTAGGTTTTCTTACATGACTTTATTAGTAATTTGAGGCTTGGTTTTTTTTTTTTTTCTTTTCCCCCAAAGATCGTGTCTCATCAGTTGTAGGCACAAACACAGATACATGCAGTTAAGGACAAAGCTGGCTCTTGGTGCTGCAGTGGCACTGTTTTGCATTGATTTAGAGTTGAAGAAGTGTGAAAGCTGTTAAATCCACTGTGGTGTTACAAAAGTTTAATAGACCTTTAGAAATTTTTCTGGTCCTAATTCTCCAAAGCAGTTGTCTAATACTAAACAGCTGAGAAAAGTCTTCTCTCCTACCTTAGTGATATTTTTGTCAGAAAGCGAAAATGAGCTAAAGATTTTGGAAAATGTCCAGTTTTGAGAAATACTCAAAATATTCAGAACACATCAAGGTCTGAACTTTCAGCACTTAGTAGTTGCTGTTTCTTCTTACCTTGGTTAGCTCTATAGGTACTCTGCATTTTTATAAATTAGATCTTACAGAAAGGAAATATTTAAATGGAATAATTAGATATTTGCTTTTTTTAATATTAGGCTTTCCTTAATGTGGATAAAAGAAGTTGTAATTTTAAATGGTAGTTGCTAGCCTAGTCCTGCTAGCAACTAATCCTAGAAGGTTTTAACTTCACAGCCCCCAAAGGTCTTTGGGTCGCTGCCCATAAATGCTGAGGCAAACAGGAGGAGCCTGAGTGTGGATCTGGTATGCCTTGGAGAAGCCACCTATATCCAGTTTTTGTCCCTCATAGGGACCCAATGCTAGATGGCTTCTCCAGGCACAACCTCTCTGCTTCTTCAGACTGTATTTTGTTCAGGGAGACGTTCCCTCTGAGGAGAAATGGAAGGCTGGATGGAAGCAACTGCAGACTAGAACCAAGCCGCCAGGAGGGCCTTACACTACTTTTGTTAAGTGAAAAGTTATGTTTAACACTGTATAATGTATATTTTGAAACCTATGGTAGTTTACTACGAGGACAGAAATTAATTTTACATCACGCTTTTTTGTACAATAACTATTTTTAGGTGTCTAATCTGGCAGCAGTTACCATTTCTTAACCTATCATTGATTCAGAACTAAAAAAGTTTGAAAAACCTCACTCTTTAGTTTGTAATATAAACAAGAATGTTGATGTTACCTTGTTTTAACAATTTTTAGGTCTGTCATATGCAAGTCATACAGTTGGTTTCACACCACCAACTTCACTGACTAGAGCTGGAATGTCTTACTACAACTCCCCAGGCCTTCATGTGCAACATATGGGACCATCCCATGGTATTACAGTAAGTATTTAAAATAGTAAATACTTGTTACCAATGCCAGGTTGGCTTTTAAAAGTTATAATTGCTTGTCCTTAAGCTTTTTTACAAAACATTTTTGTAAATGTTTGTTTTTGTCTCTTTACTCCAAGATATCTATTGCTGCTTTCTTCAACCCTGATTTTCCTCTTCACCCCTCAGAAACTGATTCTTTTTGGAGAACCTTATTTTCTGCAAAAGAATAGGATGTATTATCATCTTAAGGACAGTAATAGGTATCATCTTATCGAGCAGGAGGCAGGGTGTGAGAAGTGATGTTCTAAGCTACTAAGCCTGTCCTGGGAAGTAAAAACATTGCTTTCATTTTTCTCCTAGTCTCCACCATCTGACGGATGAGTCATCTGAGGTTGCTCCAAGCTCAGGTTTTCTTCAGGATGACACACAATGCTACCACCATGTCACTGTAACAGGCAGTTAACTCTTATTTTCTATTCTCATTGGCAAAGAAGAAAGTTAATATAAACATTTGTTAGGACAATTTCTCATATCTTTTAAGTGGATTTATTTCCTTTTTACCTCTGATATTTGATGCACTTCTACTTAATTGTGTTTCTTCTAAATATTTGTGGAGTTTAATGAGCAAACATCCTAAATATTAACCATTTGGCAAAATACCTTATAGTTGTTGTATCAAGACCACTTTGATTTTTCTCAACAGGTACGGTAGCATATAAATATCCTGCAAGGTTGTTGCATATACTTGTCATTCTCAGATGTGAAAACATGTTTCAATAGAATTTTTAGTAGAATGCTAAAATACGGCTGCTTCTAAAATCATTTAGGTGAATGTGCAAAGGTAATGGTTAATTTCATTGAGCAAAGTGAGTGGGAGCACTACAATAGTGAGTAGAACAAGAGGGAAGCTGGAACTCAGCAGGAAGGTAGAGTCCTGGTCTGGGTTCAGCCTACTGCTGTGTGTCACATGGGTTAGTCACAGGAGGATCTTCATGTTTCTGGAAAACCTGGAACCTAATTTTATAAATAAGTTTTTCAAGGAACTTGTTCTGTTCAGTCTCTGTGAAATACTCTTTCTGAAACTGTGAATTATTTGGTATCACACTGAGTCACTATGAAAAAGATTCATCTTCAGGACAAAATACTAATTGTTTTGAGAAGGGTGTTGATAAGTAGCTCTTGGCTTTGTTTTGATGCTGAAACCAGGTCCCTTCATATTATTAGATGTATGCAAATGCAATAAATGATTTTAAGTGTTTCAGAGACATCAGTCGGTTGTCAAGAATCCCTTGGCTTTTTGCATAGAGCATTAATCAATTGTACATAGTTGTGCAGAAAAATAGATACAATATACATTATTTGACTAAACTGCAGTTTGGTTCTTGACTCTTCATTTTTGATCTCCTTTACAGAATAAATTGACTTTACCTGTAGTACATTTGGTGTAGCACTGTAATCATGCTTCTCCTCAGAATTGATCACCTTTGGTTGATTATTAATTGTGGGTGGGTGGTTTGTCATGCTATGAGGTTCTTGATTAATGCTAACTGGATTGGTAAGTAATGAGGATTTTGGCTTTAAAAGTGCAGAAATTAGTATTGTGCAGTGTAATTTATATTTTTGCATTGCTAACATTAATCAAGATTCCTGCCCCTCTCCCCCCCTACTGGTTTGTAAAGATAAAGTGGGTTTTAAATCTTTGTGTTTAAACATGCAGGTTGTTGCAAATTTGTGGTTTCTGTTGAGGGGAGCTCTCTTACCAACTGCTTCTCTCCTGCAGCTGAAAGGGTTGTAACCTTTTTTGTTCTCCAAAGAACAACTTGTGTTATGCTTTGGTCTTGCTTCACTGTGCAGGCTAAGAGTCTTTCAGAAAGCTAGAGGTTCTGGGCAGACTCTCTGGCATTCAGAACATTCCCACCCGCGGTCAGCTACCATGTAGTTGGACTTCGTACTCCAGCAGTGTTAAAATTCATAAGCGCTTACCGGTTGGGCAGACACAACTGGGAAGTGCTGCCTCTGCAGCATCTCTCATTTCTTTTTAGGTTGCTGGTCATCATAGGTAAACGTATCTTCAAGACATAGTCTTGTGTTCACTTCCTGCAAGCTGACAGGAAGGAATGTGTGTTCTGTTTGATCTCAGAAGTACTTCCCCTTTCCTTTGCTGCTTCATTTCAGAGTAATGTTTATTTTACGGAGAAGTTGTATTGTGATTCTTGCAATGTTTTGAAATGGATTCTTTTCACATAATTGTTCAGATTTTTTATGATTTGTGTTTTTTGTTTTTTTGTTTTTGTTTTTTCCTTTGCCAAGCTCAGTACATTGATTAGAGGGCTTGCACCTAAAGTTGTTGAGGAATGCGTTAAACATAATTTCAATATTTGTTCTGCAGAGGCCTTCACCACGAAGAAGTAACAGCCCCGACAAATTTAAACGTCCCACTCCTCCTCCTTCTCCAAACACGCAGACCCCAGTGCAGCCACCTCCGCCACCACCTCCACCACCTGTGCAACCTACGGTCCAATCCGCAGCATCGCAGTCAGCCACTTTTCAACATTCAGTGCATCCCTCCTCTCAGCCTTAGTGCATGTGCTCAGCAGTCTGTATGTCAGAAGTGGACTCATAACATGGAGCAGTTTACTAAAAGCCAAAGGCTTACTTGGCATATTTGGATTTGACTTATTTGCACTGAGGTTATATAGGCTTCACTGTTAATTGTGTTGTAAACGTTTGTATAAAATGCAGCCAGTGTTGTGGGTCTACAACACTAACTTAACAAAGTTTTCCATCAGTGTTTACTTGAACTACATGTATGTCCATTCTCTGGCTGGAACATTTGCTACTCTGTTTGGTAATACGGCATTATGTCGTTTTGCTTGGCTCCAAAGCTTTGTTTTCCTGGCTTTTAGGTTTGTAAAATTAAAGGGATACCTTTTTATATTTTTTCATGACAATTTGCAGAAAATTAAAGGCATGATGGGTTATATGATAAATTTTGAACTATTACAGTGTTTACCAAGCTTATGGAAAGTCAGCACTACGTTTCAGTCATTTGAAATAACAGCTTCTAGTGCAAAAGTGAGTCAGACACCCTAATCAGTGCCCCACACACATACTCAATTGTATTATGTAGTAAATAAGCTTAATTCAGCACACAGGACACATCCATACTTCTCCTGTTTAAAAGCACCTCAAACATATGGTACAGTTGGAATTTTACAGTGAGGGAACTGGCTTGTTGGAGTCTGTGGAATGTACAATTCGTGGACCTTAAGATTTGATGATTTCACTTGACATTTACGTTAACCTGTAAGCTGCCCATACTGTGTGATCTGTCACAATTAACTTCGGTAAGTGTGGTCTTGCCCGCAGGTTACTGATAGCTGATTACAGTGTGCTCTTTGGTTTTTTTGCTGCAGAAGGCAATGTGATTGTAGAGAACAGCTGATGATATTTTTTTTCTTGTTGAAATATATTAATTGTGATTCCCCTGAAGCAAAGTTTGAACAGGTATTCTAAATGTTCAAAAGTCTGTTAGAAAATAAGATACAAGATAAGCATATAGGAATATATTGGCATAACAGCCAAAATGTTGTATTGCTTGGTAGAAACAGAGTACAAGAAAGTAGCACAATGTGGCACTAATGAATGCTTATTTAGCAGCCTAAGCCGGTACAATGTATAAAGAAATGTATTCTGAATACATTCTTTCCATTCATTTAGCACAAATAAATTGGTTTCACTTTGCAGTGGAACAAAGTGTCACTTCTTGATATTGACATCTTACTCAGTTACATTTTTCTTGAGGTTCTTGTTGAGTACTGAGGTTTATATATTATTGATGATTTTAAGTGGTTTACCTCATATATATGGAGATGTGGGCCATGGAAAATGACAAGAGAATGTTTATTTTATGAGAATATGTATCTGGCTGTAATCAGAGCAGAACGTGAGTAATTTATCTTTTGTTTACAAAAGTTTGTTTGACATGCCTAATGCTTTATTAAGGACATTTTTAAAAGGAAGTACAGCATTCTGGTAGTATACTAACACTTGTACATATATTCTCATGTTTGCCGCTCACCTATTCAGTAAGAATTGCAAACTGAAAAGTCTTTATGAAATTAGTGCTCTAAATCAAAATAGTAAGTTAAAATAATGTTGTAAAAGGTTCCGCTTAAGGCAAAACTAGAATTTTTTCATTGTAGCTATGTAGTCTCAGCTCTGAGAGAATTTAGAGAATTGAATATATAGTCTATTACACTTAAACAATACGGGATCAAGTGCATTATCAAATTACAGTAGTTATAGTAGTGACTCTTCAATCAAGTGATTCTCAAGATTATGGCAGACCTAAAATTTGACCAGTGCTTCCATCTGAAAATAATTCACCACAGCAGATGCTCACCTTTCCATAGAGAAAACTCAGCTGTGAGCATTGTATTGAAACAGAGCTCCTGAATCAGTTGTAGGATTGCATATGTGAAAATTACAGGCAGTCAGAGGTGGTTCTGAGGTCAAGATAGGATTGGTTTAGTTTGACACTTGTCCTTTTGTAAACATAAGACAAAGAGAAAAAAATACTCTTTTATAAGTAGGATTCCAGCTCAAGTATACCGCTATTTAAAATGGTGCCCTCCTTTCTGAAGTGCTTTGAGATTCTTGGACGTATGGCTCTGTAGTGTGAGCTCATAGTGGTGGCAGTAAAAATGCGAGGGGGGCGGGGGGGAATGGAAAGCCTTTGACAGTGTTGTTTTAAGATCTTAAAATGGAAAATGGCCTAGAATAATTTACGCTTGAAGCATATTGCAAAACTGAATTTATGTAACCCAGCTTCAGCTGATGTTATAAAGTGTCTTAGTGAAGTCTCCTTACTATTGCGGTGGGACTGTTATCAGAGGAAAGTAAAGAACTGACAAATGTATACTAAATCCTGAAAGTGTAACAAGGCACTAAGTCAGCCTTACCTAACTAAGAAGGTCGAACAAACATTTGCTTGCAATCAGACGTGTTAAACTCCATTTGTAGACTTTTTGAATAAGATGAGGAATTGTGCACAACCATCTCCTAATAAATATAAATGGATTTTCAGTTTTCCTGGTGAATTATAGTCATGAATTATGATTTTGAAGCTGTGACTTTATCAGATCTTCTATGGACTGGAGAAACTCACTTGACAGTGAGGTCCAGCTTACCCGGAGGGCTTCAGTGCTTGGCTTCTCTATTTCAGAAGCACGTGGGTGGGGTTCTTCTGTGCTTTTTGTTACAGTACACTGCATCATCACTAGTTGTGAAGGGCCACAGAAGCAATGTAGCAATTTTTAGCTGTGATGAGCATCTTGTGAGTGTACCGGTTTACAGCTAAAGGGTTGGGTTTTTTTGTTGTTTTTTTTTTTTTTTTTTTTCAAAAAGTAAATATCTTTTAGCTGTTTGAGCAGTGCTTTCCTCTCTGACAATCAGCAGCTTTCTTTTTACTTTTTCTCTCAAGGGATCTGGCTTGGACACTGGAATGCAGCTGAAACTCTATAGAGCATTAAGAGTTTATTTTATCCATGATGTGTTCCAGAGAAGTTCTTTGGAAGAAGAGGTGGGACTGCTTGGAGATAGTCTTCCAGCTAACAGCCAGATAAGATTATTTTAATTACATGTACTACTCTGAAAGCATATTCCCAAGGGCAGAAAGTACTGTTAGAGTTTTTCAAGAAAGTGTCAGTGTTTTTTATTGGCAACTGCTGAACTGGAGCTGAACATAACAGGATTCCTCTCCTATTACAAAGTTTGTGTTGAGGAACCCACTTGCCTGGGTGAAATCCCTGTGCACTTCAGCTGAATGAAAAATGCAGTCTTGGAAGCAATGAAAATGAGAAAGCTTCCTGGGATCCGAGCAAGTTGCGCTGCTGACAGGAGGCAATTTAGAATGTTTATTTTGTTAAATAAATGGAAATTGATCAGGGAGACAAGTAAAAGATCCTTGAATACTTTGTCAGTCAAAGAACAGAGTCTCTCATCCTCAGTATTGATTATCTCATACTAAGAGGATGCATCCTGGGACCTTGTTTAAGTCTTGCAGTGCTTTTTCTAATCCTAATGCTTAGTTTTACAAGCAGTATGAATTCTAATACTTTTCAACTTTTTGATGTTTCCTTTTTGTTTCAGTCATGGCAGTCTATTTCTTTTTGATCCTTGGGAGTCTACAGAGCATGGACTATGCAGAGCATATTTCTCCAGTTCAAGCCACCTCATAAGAAATCACAAGGTTTATGAGTGTAAGCTATAAAATTATAATACATGCATATGTTACAACAACCTCCTTGAGGGAAAAAATCTGAAAGAAAACAGGGCCCCTAAGTACCAACTGAACTGTATGCATAGAGACAATCTGCTTTCCTCAGTTCCCTGAGGAGCTGAATGCCTCTCCCAGCCTGATTTGGACTAGTGTTCTTAACTTTTTTTAAATTCCACATCTCATTGCAATAAAGTACTCAGGATATCCTTCATGTTCCTTTTGGCTAATAACCACTAGTCCCCATGCAAATAGAGGTTAAGAGTCATTGCCACTTTGTGGACCGGAGGAAGTCATTGAATATGCCAGATCGTGGCCTTTACAATGCAGTCCTAGTTCAAGTGGGAGTGTGTGCTCATATCATGATTTATTTATTTTTTTAAAGCAGCTGCTACTGGTTTTGCATTAATAGTGTGCCCTGAAAAGGAGATAAAACTATGGTCTTTGGCACTGCCTTAACAGACAGCTGCTACATTAGGGAGAATAGTGCTTGTTCCTCTTCAACTCGTTAGGCTCCAAAGAAAAGGACTACCTCATCTTCAGGTTGGGCTGATACGGCTGCAGGGTCAGGAGAAATGTCATAGCTGTGCTAGGTTTTGTTCTGCATGTATTACCTGGATAGGAGTCTTTCCTCACTGGAACTGGGCTCCGGAGGTTGTAAAGCTTTTGTAGAGGAGAAGTGAGGAGGTAAGGCAGATGGTTGAGGGTAGAGTTTGAGAAAACTGTGTGTTCCTGTAGTAAATTGCTGCTCAGAGTACTCTTTGGCTATGCCTGGGAATTGCCTGTACTAAAACTACATTTTTTTTTTTTTTCTGTGTGGTTTCCTTTCAAAAAGTGCTTTGTTGCAGTTCTTAAGTTCCTGGCATTGGGTATCTAATTAAAAAAAAAAAAAGAAACAAAAAAGCAATTGCCCTTTCCAGAGAAATATTGGAAGTAGTCTTCTACATGCAAAGGTGGGTTTTCTCATGATATGAATTAATACTGTATCTATAAGCAAAGGTGTTTTATTCTAATGGTAAAACCTAAGCTGTCCAAGGCACTTTAGTTTGTGATTGCTGACTTTTGTTTTGGCAGGTGTTTCAGATGAAATCTAAGCCTCCTGTGGAGGAAGAAAAAAAAAAAATCACCTGACAGCTGTAGACTGTTCCTTTCCTGCAGAAATACAGCAATTTCCTCAAATGCAAGTAAAAATGGAACAAGCATCCTTGAGCTTTTCTGAAGCTTATATTTAATTTCAGTACCTTGGTGATTGCTCTTGTGTATTTAGAGAATCTATGAAGCCTCATTATAGGTTGGTTGGGTGTCTAGCTGGTTATTCCTATGTTTTCCTGATCCTAGTGAAGGAAGGCTGTTCAAATTTGGATCAAATTTGTAAATCCACTGGTTAACAACAATGGTCAAAGTGCAGGTTTGCTGAGCATGAATCCAAGTGGTGACTTTAAAAGCATTACACTGTGTTGGTGTGAATTGGAGCTTATCGTTAAAAGAACCTCGATACAAAGAAGGTTGTTTGGTTTTTTTTAGCAGGTTATATTTTATTCTGTATTAGCTGTATTATTGCTTTGTTGTATATCTCAAGGTGTTTACATATATTTGTAATTGTTACGATGTGTCTGTAATCAAGCTCATCTGTGCCTTCATGCAGACTTCCAATAAACACTTGATTTTTTGTATTTACCTTGTATGGAAGAGTATGGGGTGGATGTCTGTTTCCTTCTATCTGTCAGCCTGCCGTCACTGGGAAAAAGAGGAAGAAAATGAGAAATAGGAATCAGAGAAAGATATGTGCTTGTCTTTATTTTTGCTGTCTTTGATTTTAAGTGCTCCATTTCTGGTATTTTCACTTAAATGACTGAGTGGGGAATCTGGGTTTATCCTATTTGCATAATAAAGTTTGCATAGGAGATGCTCCTCGCTTTGGATTAGGTGAATATTCTTTTGCTTCTATCTTGGAAGAATGTTGCTATATTTCTTGAGCCATTATTGTGGCAAAATTCCCGAGTACCTTTCTTCCCCTGTATTAAACATGTATGCTTAAGCTTTTACAGATGCCTTCTAGTGAGAGTATGGGCTTGCTTTGCCACAGCAAGAACTGCAGCATCTTTTGGTCTTAGTAGGCCTGCATACCTTGAGAGGGTACTTTCTGGTGACTGGAGGGTGGGAGATCAACAGTGTTTTGTCTTTTTTTCTGGTTTTTCTAAGCTCATAGGGGCAGAGATGTGTATTTGTACAGTCATAGGAAAACTCACCTTCTGTCCTTTGAGTCAAAGGCAGTGTACAGCTGCTTTTCTAATCTGATATTAAGTACATGAGGAACAGAGGGGGAAAAATATGTTTCCTTGCCTGTGTCAAGGAGAGTACTGTATTTTTTTGTAGTTTGGAAAATAGTGCTTTTGCTATTTCTTTGTAGTATTAAAGGGTATGGTGAAGCTTTCCTTCATTTTCTTGTAATCAAACCTGGTTACAGTTAAGTAGTTCTGCTGTTGGTGGATTCAGTCATTTTTCTAATGGAAATTTGTCTTAAGAATCCACTGTGATTTCTACTGTTATCTTGCTAAAACATTAGTTGATTATTGTATTTAATAATATTAAAGCATTAACCAATTTGAACTTAAGGATATATTTTTTTAACTGTAGTGAGTACTTTCTTGATACTTGGACATCATATTAACTATCTTTGGATAGAAACAGAGAGGGGAAAAGCAGGCATAGTGTACTATAACTGTGATGTTATAGCTTAATTGTAAACTTTATATTTACAGTTGAATTGTAAATGTTAGAGGTCTAAAGATGATGGTATGCATTTGTGAAAATTCTTTGTGTACTTTGTTGTGTCATTCCTTATGAAATCTCTTTTTGTCACCTTTTTGTTATATCAGTTCATTCATCAACTTAGCACAGAACTCACCTGTGTGACATACACAATAGCTTTTGTAAGTACTATTTGCTGTATTGTCAACTTTCTGGGCTTAGGTCTTAAACCCTAAGTAGCCCGTATCTGTGCTTATCCCATATTCAGTGTCTGAGTCTTGCTAAACTCGTTGGTTGAATCCACTTGTCTCTGTCTTGTTCAGCTGCCACTCCAGCATATCTCTGTGACCGCACGCTCCACTCTAGTCAGCACAGGCCTCTGCATGTGATATAAAGCATGCTATTCCATTTAATCTGGTGACAGTATGACCAATAAAATCCCTGTATTGTGGTGGCTGCAGGTTCTTGGGCACCAGGCCATAGAATAACTTCAGTGAATGCAGCTGATCCATGTTACTCTCTGTTCCTAGAACGCATGTAGTATTTCTTAAAATGTCTTTATTCTCTTCTCTCCACTCCTGATGCTGAGCAATCGGTAGCTCTGCCTGTCTGCTTGCAAGTACCCTGCTTGACACTGACACAGCTGGTGGGTCTGTGAACTGGATGAATGAGCTGTGTTGATGCTCTTTGTCTTCATGCATGTCATTTGTTTTCTCTCTGATATTCGTCTGAACAGAAATGGGTTACTTGAATATTTTCAGAAGACCAGATGAAAACGGAAAGGTGATGTCTATGACTGGTTTAATTTCAGGTTGTCTTGTCTGGGTGATCTTCCCTTTAGGTGGTTCTTCTGTATTTCTTCTGGTGCTTCTATCCCTTTATAAAGGAAAGCAAGTTCCCAGTGTTGCAGGAGATAACTCAGGAATTCCCGTAAACTGCTGAGAGCAGGAGAAAGAATGATGCATTGCAAAGCAAGCAATTTTACTAAGCCTAATCCTTGCTGTATGTAAAGATGCTGGCTTGGATATAGGTCTGTTTCACGTACTTTTGAGGCCATTCCATACCTCTCAAGGTATACGGTATATCCTTCAATCCAAAAAGCAAGAAGACGTTGAAGTCAGTCCTGCATTTCCCAGATGGAGACCAAAGGTATGTATAAAGACCATTAATTCACTTGAATGTAGCAAACAGTAAAGACAAATATTGGGAAGACTGAGATGGGAACCTTGCTTTTGAGCCTCAGAGCTCTTCATGAAAATCAGCTATGGCTTTTCTTTATTCCTGGGGTGGGTGGGGAGTCTCTTTGTGCTAACCAGTGAACTGGTGGTGATGTGTGCTGTGACAAATTTTTTTTTCCTTTGGGTAATACGATGAAAGAGGTGGAGTATTTACAATGAAAAATGAAAACTGGAAGCTAGGTACGGTCTGTGTTTGCAGAGTGGAACAAGATTAGGTCCAAATTTTTTATATTAATGAAACTACTGTACAGTATGCCCCATATTTTTTTCTCTAAGGCTTGAACAAAATCTGGCATGTGAGATTAATGTAAGCAGAACAGTGATCTGTGGCAGTCTCAAGTGTCTGTTGTGTGACCATCTCCTTCTTAACAAGGCAGGAAATACTGATGTCTAGTGGGACTGATTTAAACTTCACAGCGTGAATGTTTTCCTTTGACATACTAGAGATGAGTTGGAGAAATTAACCCTCGTAGTCCCTCATCGAACATCTGAGTGTAGGCAGCTGTGTTGAGGGTTCAGAGTATGGTAGAGACCACATTCATAGCTTGAGATCTACTTTATAGTACATTACATGGAGTTTTATTTCGCCCAGTCACAGCGTGGAATGTATTTTGGGGGCTGAACTTCAGAAGTATAACCTCCTTTCCTTCTCAGTCCCTACAGTCACGCTCTGGCTTTGCTCCTGTAGCTGAAGGCCCCTTCAATCCAGTGGGAAAAAGCAGTATTGCAAACTGGGCTCTTTGCCGTTGTAGATCTGAGTGCATTTTGACAGTTACTGCTGAATGAAACAAGTTGTAACTCCATAGTGAATCTTAACGCTGTCTTGACTGTCAGCAGTAAAAAATAAATGGAGAAGAGGTCAATAATGAGTACTCATATCTTTCTGTCTGGAGATGGGAATTCAAAATCTGCTGTGACCTGTCTTTTTTCATGTTTCCTAATAATCATGCTAATTTTCTCTGGTTCTTCAACACATGCTGTCTACTTATGCTTATTTTCTCACAAGGGAAAGAAGGAAGGTTAGTAATGTGAAGTAATTTTGCAGTTCAGATGATATTAGTACCCATCACCAAATAAGGCAAATTGTTTTGGATCACTTGTATGTGAGTTTTTGCAGTAGTTGTGATATAAAAAGGGCTGAGTGGTTACTTCTACTTTTTTTATCTCTTTTATCTACTTTCTTTATCTACTTTTTTAATAGCTGCCCTCTAGGTGTTGTTATTTCCCTTTCTGTATACCTGCCTGTACTGGGACAGTTACACCACGCTTGCTTACCCCGGGGTGGAAGGTCCTCAGGACCTTCTGAGCCTTTAGGTGTCTTGTGCCCCATAGGGAGAATCCAAAGCTGCAGTGAGGGTTGGGAGAGCAGTGTCAGCCTCCCCCTACCCTCGTAGCCAAGTGTGGAATAAGGCAGAAAAGAGCATGCAGGAAGCACAGGCTGAGGTCAGTTTGCAGCTCTCAACTCTGCAAAAGAACATGCTGTTAGCCCACCAGGCTGGGTATTGTAAGAGTTTGAGCCCCCCAGTTTTTAGCAGCTTTCTGTCTCTTCAGAACCTGAAGCAGTAGGAATTTGTAGATAAAAGACCAGCTCAGCAGCCCTTTTACATGGGCTGGAGGTGCTGTGCAGCTCTCTGCCACAGTACAGTCTTGCCTGATGATCCTAAAATTTGGGAACAAACCAAAATGCCATGCTGGCCAAAGAAAGCACCCATTGATTTGAAAATGAGACTGGACCCAATCCCTTATGGAAAGGTACGTATAATACAGGTTTGTGACACTGAGAAGTTTCTGAAGGAGGACGTTGGAACATCAGGCTGCCATGATGAGCAGGAGGAGAATAGATGGACCTGTTTGAAAGGAAAGAGTGGTATTTGAGGCTAATAAAGGGGCAGAGAGAAAATGGGAGAAGTATTCAAATATCTTTTGACTAGCCCTTTCCTCTCTGCCTGGCTAGGACTCCAAAACAACTCTCTACTTGCTGTGAATGGCCCTAAGCTGAATAACAGTAAGAAGTTTGTTTCTCTTACACAGAGGTGCTAGCACCAGAAAGTATCGAAGGAAACTCTAGTTAGATCAGAGAACTGAGAGCTGGATGAACTTTGGAGAGACATACTTGCTGGAAAGCTAGGAGCAGACAGGAGAGTAGGGGGCTGTGCCAGATGGAGAAGTGCAGAAATACTTACCAGTAGGAAAAGGGAGGGACAGAGCCCTGTGGGAATTGCTGGGATGGTCGGTTACCCCAAAAGACTGGAAGTGGTAGTACAGGAGCCAGGACATCATTTCTGAGATGTTAAAGGCTGCGTATGACCCTTGGCAATGAAGCACTCTTCTGTACCTGAAATAGGTTATAATTTACATATCAGTGTATACTTGAGCACATGGGGGACTAAAAGATTGGCAGTGAGTTTTGGGATTACTCTCCTGCTGTTGCACGTCTTGTAGATCTAAATCTGCCTCTTGAACTAATCTATCAATTATCTAGACCCCAGTGTAAGTATAAGAAATACATCACAGCCTTGGCAGTAGAGGAATTGAAGTTTCTAAATATGACGAAATCCACAGCTGCAGTGTTACATATTGGCAAAATCTTAATTTTCACAGAAACCATAGCTAGAAATGAGTTTCTGTGGATGGGTGATTAAAATGATTAAGGCTTTTAAACTTAATATACTCTTGTGTTGCTTTTTGCTTGTCAGGACATATTTCTGTATAATTTTGAAGTCATTGCTCAGTTTTCCTGCAGAGATATTTTTGCAGCAGATTTAGTGAACTGTGGCTGTTGTAAGTTTTATTTAAATTTATTTTCCTGGGTTTTCTTTCCAAAACAAGCATTAGCCATGACAACATACTGAGGAATTAAACCCGTTAAAACTTACTGCATTCCTCACGCTATTAAAGAATGCTAGGATTAGTCTAGCTGTTGTCTTGAGTGTTTAATTAAGGATGATTTTAATGCTGTTAGTTCCTGAAGATAATTAAGGGTTTTCAAGTTAACTGTTTCATATGTGAAAAAGTCATTAAGTTTCTTTAAAAAAAACTTCTGTGTAAACTAAAGTGTCTTGTACTATTAAGTGTGTATGTATTGACTCTGTAACTGGAATTAATATCCAAATTAAGAGGGGAGGCTGTCTTTTTTTTAGCTGAGGAGCTTCCTAGAGATGCTCTGGGAATGTTGTGCTCTTGTTCCAGCAGTCTCCCTGATTTAAGAGATGATGTATTGCAAGAACTATTTGTGCGAGTCAAGATTACACAATAGAGCTTTGACTTTTAATTTGTAGTATATTTTAGGAATCTACCTAACTGACATGATAGCCCTTTGCACAATGTATAATTTCAGCCCAAGTCTTATCTAGATTCTTGAGGAAACATGGTCTCTTGACAGCAATAACTCTGCTAAGCTTGTCTGGAACGTAATGATTTTTTTTTTTTTCTAGAAAGAGGTGTTACTAGGAGAATTTCCATGCATGTGCAAACGTGAATAGAAATACCATTAATGTCCTGCCAGTTTTGCCACCTATCTTAGCTCTACCCATCTGCCAGATCTGTAAGAGAAAGACAGAAACCAACCAACCCCATTTTGGATGGAATACTATAGCACATTTTTAGCGCTGCCAGTGTGGTAGCTGGAGACCAGCATGGAGACTGCTCGTGATAGGCTCTCGTTTCAGAGTTAAACTGGTTCAGGCTTGTTCTATCTGTGTCTGCAAAGGTCTGAGGGGAGGGACATGCAGAAGGAAAATGGAAAGAAAAACATGAGGGAAATTACTGGCTTCTGTGAAACACCATCTCCTATGTCAACCAAAAGCAAGAACGCCCAAAGGGTTTTTGCACTTTGAACTTTTAACATTCAACATGGACCACTGTTTCCAGGGCAGGAGTGTCAGGCAAGGGAAGAAAGACTTTGTTTCTGTTCTGGTGCATAACAGCTTAACGTAGCCACTCACCCTTTTACAGAATGTTGATTTGAATAATGAAACAAATCATTATAAGCAATACATAAAAACAGTTCGGATGCACCAGGGGAATAACAAGGATGAAGAGGGCCTAATGTGAACAAGAATACTTGCCTTTTCATTGTCTAATAACTGAGTGAGGGGGAAATACAGCTTGTTTTCTGACAGGAAATGGACTGGATTTCAGTATTTTTGCTAGGGTTAAATAGCTTGGTTTTTTCCAAATACTTTCACCCTAGTCTTTACAGAACTCTGCTCTTTTGAAATACTTGGAGTATTTTGATTCTGAAACTTTTTCTCAGTTTCAGGTTTCTGTTAAATGTGAGAAGGCACCTCGATTTTCTGGGGTTAACTCTTTGAAGAAACCTATAAAAGCAAGATGGTTCTAATGTGTAATTCATCAGAGTCAGGATGCCTCATGGTAGTAATAAAATTTGCTAAAGATTTGCTACGTCAAGCCATTTAATGTTGAATAAACTATACACTGTTAAAACTGGTTGTGACTGAGAGAGTCTTCCAGGCTACAAAATTCACTTCTTGAATGGTTTGTACTGTCACAAGCAGCCAAAATTGTAGCCTGGTAATTTTTTTTGTACGTGTGGTATAATGGAAATCTATTTAAACTTCTTGCCTTCATTTTTTGGCTTAGGTGTTTGGGGTTTTTTTTGTTTGTTTTGCTTTGCTTTTTTTGTTAACATGCTATCAGGTTCATTTGCCTGCTGCTTGTTTCTCTTGCAAATCTTGCTCTTTGGTCCACGCTGCATTTTAGCAATCTATAATTGCTGGAGCAGCTTTCCTTTACCACTGCAGAACTATATTGTAGAGTTTTTTCTTTAGTTATACAAATGTTGTAATTTACAGTTGATAATATAGATGATAAGAAACCTGCCAAGCTTAGCTGTTGTGCTATAGTAGCCTTGTCTGCTGCTGACAGTACAAGTTCCATATTCTGACATGTTTTTCAGTTATTCCCTATCTTCCAAATTCCTGTTTTTAAAACTGTTCTGGAAAGAAGAATTTGTGATGGTTTGCCTTTTTTTTTTTTTTCCTTTTTGCAGCACTGCTACTTGCATTTATGAATTGCCACCTGATCTTGTTTACAATGTATTGATGCAAGGAATCTTTTAAGATGTAATTCACCAAACATCAACGAACCTCTGATCAGTTCCCCCAAATAATTGGATTTGTTGTGGGCTGAAATTGGCACTTACCCAGATATTGTGGGTCGGCTGCTGTTCTTGTTCACACTGGTGAAATAACTAAAGTAAGGTTATTTTGGACTTAGACAAGCAGAAATGAGAACTCAGTTTGGTTGCACATTCCAAATGGATGAGTGGGCTTCAAAATGAGCTTTAACATCTTCTACACCTTCCTGAAAATTTTACAATGGTTTGTAAACCAAACACTTCCTCCAAGCCTCAGATCTCAGAGTTCAATGAAAGGCATGGCAACGTTATTCCCACAGGGGCAAAAAGAGCCAGGGCACTGTGCTCTCGGCATTTATGCCCAGTTATTAAAGCTGTCCACATGGTGTTCAGGATTCACTTTCTTCCTCTGCAACAAATCCCCAAAAATAGAGCAGACAATAAAAGCCTGACACTTGCTACAGCGGTCCGCCAAGTTGGCCTAAGGCTGAGGTGGAGGGAAGTCTCGGCAAAGACTTTTTTGTTTTCCCCTCCCAATGCTCTGCTCAGAGGCAGGGTTCCTGGCGGTCCCTCTCTGTTTCCAGAGCAGTTGCATAATTACTGCAGGACTTCAAAGATAGGTTAACGGAAGCCATTAAGGATGTTTTCCATCTCTGGACTGGAGAAACTTAAGGTGGTTTGTCAACTTACCCTAAAGCAGAATTCTTCCCTTTAAGGAAAATAATTATTTTCTGCAAATTCAGCTTTAATTCGTTGTTGATCTATTGAAATTTAAAATTCATCTCTTTTTACCTGTTTTCCTTCAACTCTTTTAACTAGGGTAAATCAGCTTTAAGATTATTCTCCTTAGTGGTGGATATATAAAATAATATTTAAAAAAAATATATATAATCCTGCAGCTTGAAGCAGTGGCATTTTCTGTGAAGATCCTGGCCCACCCTGTATTTAAGATGCTGTCTAGTTGTATATGAAGTCTGTGCCAATTGACCTCTTTGGCAAATTACGGAGACTTCTTTTAATGACTGTATGGAGCGGGCAGGGGGGAAACAGCAATGAGGAAGAAAATGAAAGAGGAAATTCATGTGTCAGTTCGCACAGCTATTAACTGTGTAGGAATGCTTTATGTGTTAAATTCCGAGCCTGTGTAGGGATATTTAAAATAAACTTTCTCCAATGTCAGCTATTTCCAAAATACAAAAATAAGTAAAGCCAAATAACGATAGCTATTTTTTTGTCAAAGGGACACTTTTTTCTTTCTTTGATTCTCAAATCCTTTTAATATCCTTGCAGATACAATGCCTCTTCTGAGGAACTTCTCATTACCTAAAAGTAAGCCACATGAATCAATGGAGAAATAACCTTTCTCTGTGGCAAGACTCATCCCTAATAGTAGAGAAGAATCTGAAGAGCTCACTCCAAGCCCAGCCTGCCCCTACCTAAATTGTTCCCAATTGCAGAACCTTGGCTTGGCCCACAGTCTCACGTCATAGTCATGGGTCTGACTTGTGTAGCCCCACAGTTCAAGGCAGGACTGTTTCCTTCTCTCTGGAAGCGTTCTAGATTCCCACTGAAAGTGATTGTTCTTTGAAATGCATGTGTTTGCTTTGGGAAAAAAAATAATCTTCTGCAAAGCCTTGTGAATTCAAGGTAGAGGCTTCAGTATGTATCTTAGATGTGAGATGTGGTCTAATCTCTATCTGTTTGGGCAAAAGCTTTTCAGGCTTTGATAGTTATTCTAAGGGGCAGGAGGGTCAAAGCAATCTCTAGCCAGAAGCTCTCGAAATGAATTTAGACTGGATGTGAACATGCTACAGGATTTCCAAGGAGACCCGTCTGTACCTATTAGAGTGTACTTTGCTTCAGTGTTCTCCAGTGAAGTTGTCTGAATGCCTTCCAAATCGATCACTTGGCGCTCTATCTATGTATGTAATAGCATTGGAGTTTCTAAGGTTGAGGTCAGGGAGCTGGTGGTTTAGCCTCTCTCTCCTCATCTCACTGTCAAGGTGGGAAGCTTCTGCTTTGACATGGCCTAGTCTGAAACACACTTGTAGACAATTTGCCATTTGATGCCTTGCTCTTATGCGCAATGCAAAGACTGTTTTATCCACTGTTTCTGAGCCCAGAAATTCTGTAGGTTAAAGGAGACCAACACACAATAGATGCACTCTGCGCTTTGTATCCTTAGAGAGGGATGTTCTCTTGTGCCTCATTTGTATCTCTTTTTGGCCTGTTGGACCAGTAAGTCAAGCATCCCTTGTGAAACAGGGATACCAGCAACTGTCCAAAACTGAACTGCTATAAAGAAACCTTTTCTGCCTTGTTCAAAAGTGAATGAATGTTTCTAAATATTGACTGCAGTTGTGGAGAGCTGATCATCTGAATGGTGATGGCACTCCCACATGATTCTAGCTGCTGCTAACAGTAAGCATCTGATGCCTGCTCTGTAGGGGGCAGCAGGTGCTCCATAAGACTGTTTGAGATGCCCCAGCCCGACCGCGTTTTGTAGGGAGTGTTATTTGTGACAGGTGTCTGGAGTCTTCCTCATGTGGGAAAAAGCCACAGACAATGCCAATGGGAAAGTGAATAAAATCTTGATGCTCACAAAAAGATAAGGGACTACGGTACAGCTTTGGACAGGACTTGCTATCTGGATATGTTGCATTGGAAGTGTTGTTTGCAGCACTGAGAAGAAGAAACCTTCCTCAGTCTGTTTTCAGGACAGGGATGAATATGTAATGTGCATGTATTCTACTGACCTTTTGGTTTTCTTATTTTTCTAGTTCTTCTGCTGCTTGCTATAATGATTACTAGACAGGCAGGAATACTCCACCTCAAAGTAGATTGCAAAGGTTGCAAAAATAGTTCTTGTTAGATAATTTAGTTGGTAGATGACGTACCTCAGAGATGAAGGCTCAGCTCTTACACTGAGGTTTGGAACCATCCCAGATGCTGACCCTGCACAACTCTGAGTCAGCACAAGAGCACAGCACTGGCAGACTTTGGGCTGCTGGCTTACTGAAATACAGCATCCTGATCCTTTATTCTGGCAATACTTGCTATATACTCTTTAAATAGAAAAGCCCAAAATCCAAATAAAGGCTAACACACATACAATTATACATTTATGTCTGCTTTACTGGAAAGTTGCAAAGGAGTTCCTGAGTTGTTTTGGTGAAGACATGCTTTTTTGTATTTGTACCTTTTTTGGTAAGGAAGCTCAAATGATCAGTAAACAGGCAATGGTTTCCCGTTCTCCTCAGAGTTGCTGGAGGGATGATTCACATGAACTTGGAGAGAGTATCACATTGCAGTGTTAGAACACACCGGATATGTTTACATTGTAGTTGTCAGAGCAAGTACATTTTAAGCTAATTTATTGATTGTCCAAGCTCTTTGCAGGTGCGGTGAGATTACCAGTCCTCGAGAGAGGTGGTTTCAGTATAGTACAGTATTTATGCTGCAGAATATAATGATTGATGATTCGGAGGCAGAGCAAGCATTAACAAGTGGAGGACGGGAGTTAGCAGGAAACCATGATACGGATGCCAGGATTTCTGAGTGGCAGAACAATGACCCACACCTGCCCAGTGCAGCCTGTTTCCTGCCGTGTCGCATGTGAGCCGCTGCAGAAGCTCATGGAACGTGTCTGCACAGCCCCTGCTTCCCCGTCCTTTGCCAACCATGGTGAGTTGAAGAGCTGGGCCTGAAAGCTACAGCTCCTTGGTGAGCTTGCTTCTGATCTTGAGATCTTAGATGACTAAGGCGTGATGCCAACAGGAGGAGGAGGTAAGCTTTTCTTGGTTAATGTTTCTCTTTGCATGTAAAAACCCGCTTACAACCGATTTCTGAAGAAATAGTTTGTGACTGAGAGTTACTGTGGCCTGGGTGTCAATGTAAAGCCTGCTCGCCATTGCTGAGTAACTCTGTGTGTCTGCACTAAATGCAGACTAAGGGTGTTTACAGTGGACAAATCTATATTTAGACAAGGGCTGGTGGCAGCTTAACATAGGCTTAAAATAAACCTCTTCCATTGTGGAATCTTCCTTTCCCTTTTGTCCCTCCACTAACCGAGTTTGTCTTGGCAGTAAAAAATTAAAATAGGTAGGCTTTTTGGACACTTTACAGACATTTGGAGATAAATTGTGAACTGCTTTAGCATGTGGTGTGTCCCAACACATTGATGGATGCATAAGCATAACTACAAAACTGCAGTGTAATTTGGAATCACGGTCTCAGCCTGTGGAGGAAGATTCAGGACTAGGCTAAGGGCAGTACTGGAAATAAGGCTCCATCTTAACTGGCAGAACTGCATTACACAGAAAAAACTTTACAGCATTTGCGTTGAAATGAGATTGCACCAAGATAAATTTAGGTCACTGGCTGTTTCATATTGCTACTATTAGCTTCTCCATTTCATTGACAGAAAAGAAATGCCTTCCTCAGTATTTTAATGTAGTTAAATCAGGGAGGGGAAAGCTAACTCAACTTTATTAAATGAACTTAATACTCAAGGAAGATGAAAAGTGTATGCCCGTGCTCTGCAGAGTCTCACAGGAATGCGTTATGCTACTTCCTGCCCTGATAAAAGCGTGCCATTAGACTTCAGTACTCTGTACTGGCAAGAAGTAGATTAATTGTCAGCGGGGAATAAGCAAACACCACTTCTGAGGAGCCATCTCCAGTATTCATGCTCTACCTGGTGACTACCTCAACAAAAATACTTTGATATGCTGAGATTGTCATCTTGCTCTGCAGCTGGAGTCATCTACTTGGCCCATGTTTGCAAAAGCTATTTTCTATAGTCTTTACAAAGACTAAAAGCTATCCACCAGAGGGGAACTGAGGATTTCTAGAGCATCCGACTGACACAGTATGGTCCGAGTCCAACTGAGAAACGGGCAGGCATGTGATGAGGCTGGTAACAGCCCTTTCCATGTCATGTGCTCAACAGGCAGAAACTAGAGATAGTTCTGTGCAACAATGAGTCATTATTTTCTTAAAGGACATTCTTCAATGCATTTTTGCCACCTCATCGTGCCCTCTGCCACAGCTCTGATTACTGCAGCTGTCACCCAGGAATTTGTAGCATGGGACGAGAGGGGATATTCTGGCACTTGCTTTGTTCTAGTTCATGCTGCTTTTCAGCAATACTAACCATCCAGTTCTCTATTTTCTGTCCATCCACTGCTGAAAGTAAAAATGTGTTTAACTAATTTGCATCATATTCTTTATTAAAGATTCTTATGCTAGCCTTTTAAGGTGTGAAGCTATGTGAGATGGCTCTGACCTTCGCCTTTCTTCTGGAAGGAATCTTTCTCCAATCTCTGAAGGAAATTGAATCCTTTTCCTAAAGCAATGAGTGCATTCTGAGCTATCCTATTGTAATATGCACCATCTTAACGGGGTTTTAGCTTTACTGTGAGGGACACTTAACAAGATCAATGCTACATGCAAAGATGGGGTTAAACAAGAGAAAATTTGTATCTCATTAAAAATAGCATTTGTGGTCTGCAGTGGCATTGATCTTGATGAATTTGTGGCAAATCTAGAGGTCACGAGAGATCTATGCCATAATAAAAATGTGCTACTTTGTATTCCCTGAAAGTGAATGCTCTAGAAAAATGGAACCGATAAATTTCTTTGCTTGGAGATGCAGCACTAATTTTATTTCCATTTCACACACTTAGCAGATGCACTTGATGCTGCCAGCACTTATTTGTCATTTTATGTGCACTGTTGTATTTTAGTTGAAGTATATGTGATTTTTGAAATAGCCTTAAATTATTATGATTTTTCCTTAATGTTCTAATGCATAAACCATCATTGTTTAATGAACCCAAATAGTTCCATTATCAGAGAAAGCAAATATACATGGCAGATTCAGAAGAATACATTATCTAAAAATTGTCATAGATCCTTAGTTTGTTACAGCAAACTTTTACTATGCAAGTTTACTTCTGAAATCTTAAAAAAACATGCCTTGCAACTACATTAGTTAATTGTGTTGCATAGCAAGAGTATTTAAGTGATCAGCAAGGTAAAATTACTTTTCCTGGAAAACTTTCCTGTATCTTTCCTCGTTACCTACATGGGTAGCATAAGAACAACAACAACAAAAAAACTTTCAGTCACGTAAAACTAAAAAAAGCAGTTTTAGTAAAAAAAAAGTTTAGTTTTAAAAAAAAACTAAAAAAAATTCTTCAACCTAAATGACTGCTACATTTCTTTTGTCCCAAGTTTTGCACATGGTATTTGTTTTGCATGTATATATAGATTTGACAACTAACATAGAAATCTGATTTACAAATCCTCG
>JAOXNO010000002.1:8045984-8076968 GCA_028565335.1 Limnodromus scolopaceus
GGGACGGGGGCCGGGGGGGGCGCAGGGCGCCGGCGGGCTCCGGGGGAGGGAAGCGAGGGGGCCGGGCCGGCGGGAGCCACGGGGAGCGGCCGGACGGTCCCCCACCGCCGCCACCCGGCTCGGCCCCGCTCTCCGTCGGGAGGCCCCGTGGGGCTGTCCTGATCCCGGTTGTCGGTGTGGGGGGGGGGGTGGTGGCCCTGAGGGGGGCTCTGCAGGGACCTCTGCAACGCCCAGGCTTTGGGGAGCGGGACTTGCCGTCGCCCCTCCATGCCGGCCGGGGCGGCTGCCTCCTTTGGGGTGCCCATCGCCGTCCACCCCGCTGGGGGCACCCCTTGGTGTTGGCTGCGGGTACCTGCCGGTGTCCGTCGTGGGTGCCTGTTGGTATCTAGTGGGCACCCAGCAGCGTTATGGCATCAGTGCCCGCTGCGGGCACATGGCAGGGGGCACCTACCAGCACGGGTGGGTGCCCATCTCGGAGGCCGTGGCTGCCCGGGAGCAGGGCAGCGTGGTGCGATCCTCCCCGGGCGTGTGCGGGGCATCGGGCCGGCGAGGGCGACCTTCAGTTGCCTCTTGGCGTGTGTCGCTGCGTGGATGAGCGCTTCCCATCGCAACGGGTCTGGGTATGGAAGGTGTCAATGTGTAACGTGGTCCTCCTGGAGCGGGGGTGTGGGCTGGTCCCCGGGGGCGTGGGGAGAGGGGAGGCGAGGCGAGGCGGGGGGTATAAGTGCCCATCCATCCCCAGGCAGGACCCAGCCGAGGGAGCGGACGCCGAGCGGAGCCCTGGCAGGTTGTGAAGCGTGAGGCGGCGCAGAGAGGGCTCTCGTTTCGCAGAGGATTCTCCTCTGGGGAATCAAGTTGGCCGGTGGTTTGTAGCAGCGCCGGCTTTCATCTGCGTGCTGGGGTCTGACAGGCAGTTACGCTTGTGGGGGGGCTTTCCATCCCCTCTGGGGCAGTGAGGCTCTGGGAACAGGTAGGACTGGTTCTGCTGAGCTGACAGATTTGTACAAAGCCGGCTGGTTTGTGTGCTGCCCTGGCCGATGCTTTTTTTTTTTTATGTGAACTTATTTTGAACAACGGAAAACCATTATTGTGTCGTTGATAAGTTTTGTTCTGGTATTTTGTTATGTTTTAAACTCCAGGCTTCTTCCCTTGTCAGGCAGAAATGGAAGGAAATATTTCTGTTGATGAGCCACTTGCGTAACTTACAAAAGGGAAAGTGGAGGAACACGAGAAATAGATAGACACGAATGCTGAGAACTGAGATGGAAATATATACGTTCAGCGTGAAAGAACTTAAAGCCAAATGTTTAAACATGGGGAGCTAGTGTAGTCGGAACACCAATTAAAGTCTGATGTCATCAAAGTATAGATGTGTCTTTTTCAGTGCATTTAGTGCAATGTTTATACTGTCACGTCAATACATATGCAGGTGTTTGGATACGACTAGTGCATTAAAACCAGCTATAATGCATTGCTGCCCCTCCAACGCTGTAGGTGTTACTTGCAAGCTAAGGGCAGCAGAGTCTTCAGATGATAATTGCAAGAACGTTGCCTGAAAAATAAACAGAAATTTATGTGAAATCTAATTCAGCTTAGAATGAAGGATGCTAGCATACTGGCTGGTACCATCTTAATTTGTACCAATGCCTTGCAAAACTGGAATAGCTGAGTGTTAATCACACAGTGATTCTGCTGACATCGGCTTTCTCTGCAGCCATGTGCCGAAAACAGCAAACTTAACCAGACTCCGGTTGCACAAAAACCAACTGGAAACAATCGGATTGCTACTGTCTTTCTCAAGATTCCCTTTGCCACAGATTAATACATGCTTCTGTGCTGAGGGCTAACGTTTCATTTGTTCACTCATGTTCTTTAGACCAATTATTTTTCATGCTCTTCTGTATCTTTAAGCCAAATCTTAAGATTTATAGAAAAAAAGCTCAATATTGTGATCAAGCTGCTCAAATAAAAGAAAGCAGTTGCAGCTAGGCACATTAAAACTCATGGTGTTCAGTTCATTCTCTAGGGTTTCTTTTTGTTGTTGTTGGTAAAGACTTTCATCAAGCAGCTCTCTTCCTCTGATTCTTATTCGCAGTGAGTACAACTCACTGAAAAGCTTTTTCTGACCAAACTTCAAGTTACTGTTTAATTCTTTATGCTTCATTTCTCCGTTCCAGTATTTTTGATGCAACTAGGTTTCCTGGAGTCTGAAACAACATCCTTAGGTTTTGTGAACAGTAAGGTTTGTGAAATGGTTCCCACCTGAATCTTAAACCCATGGTTGTTTGTCTCTTTCCAGGATCAGACAAGTCTCCCTAGTTGGTTCCAAGAGAAAACAAAACCTTTAAGTGCTCTTTTCTCTGTGTGTTTCTGCTGCTTTATTTTTGATGATCGCATGTATCTGCACAGTCTGTGTCCTCCTTCCACGCAGATAGAAAATAGTAAAAAGCCCTTTGGATCCTTCCCAAGCGGAGGAACAGATTTGATGCCCATGCAGGCAGTGATGGGAGTAGCAAAGGTTTAGCTCCTACTGTTGGCTCTTGTCCATGCTACTAAGCTTTTATCCTACAACTTGTCATTTTCAGGGAAACATTAAATACTGTGCCAATAAAAGGTGTATTGATATCTATGGTCCCAGCAGCAGCTTGATTGACTGGGACATCTTTAACCATGTATTCTAGCAGAGGGCTCTGGGCAACGGGCTCTCCTCGGCAGGGCTCTCAGTTCACGTGCTCTTTTCAGGAGGACTTTGTGCCTTTGGGGAAGTTAAAAAATATGCCTTATTATAGGTAATAGGCACCCAGAAAGAGCAACCTGCAAGAAGGGGAAGGAAAATCCAGGTTGCGTTGGCTCTTAAAAACAATCTTGGGGACATTGTATATCTGTTTTCACTTTGAGGATGATTTCTGGGGGGGACGGGTGTGGAAATGACGGTGGTTTTCACTTTTTGCTTGACAATTGCAGACTGTAAATGGCTTGAAGTGTTTAGAAAGTAGACATTTTTGCTATGTAAAATCTTGTTATTTGGCTAAAAGATGCAAAGGAGATCTGTGGCACAAAATAGGAGGCATCAGGATGGGGGAGGTCTTTTGCTGCCATGAGTTGGGAACAGTTGGTTAAAGCCAATAAAGCTGTACAGACTTGCAGCAGATGAGGAACTGATCCAGAGGTTTTTTTTAGTCTTTCTATTAGAAAAAACTACGTGACCAAAGACGACAAAAGCTCTTTTCCTCCTCTGCCCTGCCTTCCCTTCCTCCCCATCAAATTATTAGAACAGCAGAACTGAACTGAGAGTTCTCTCTGTGCCAAAGTTTAGGGTGTCAATATAGTGGAAATCAATATAACAGCTAAAATGTGTTTGTTTTCTAAAGACTAATTTTAAAAAAAATATGAGTTGGGATTTTTTACTGTCTATTTCTATTATTTTAGTGGTTTTCTGAAAACTTCCTTCCTTTGTCTCAGTGGAAGTGTCTTTTCTTGAAGCTGTTACTTATTGCCACCATTTTTCCTCCAGTCAGGGACAAAACAAACCAAGTGATTCTTATTTAATGCAAGGGGAGATGTGTATGTCAGCTCTTTTGCTGACTGCATATATATAGTTTAAATATTTTGTGTTGAAATCCAGGGATCCCCTTTTGTATAAAGGTCATTGTTGTAGGAAAGTTCCTATAAGCAGCTTTTTAATGCTTTTGATACCTCACAGTATTGTATGATTTCTGTCTACCCTAGCTGTCATCCTTGCATCTGATGTAATCAAGGGACACTTACTAGTCATTTGACAAAATAAATCAGAGCTTACATTGATAACTGAAACATATAACTTTGTAACATTTGTAACTGGAAATACTGTCTCTTGAAGGACTTTCACTATGTTAAAACTGTAGATCAAAGTTTATTTCACATTAGTAGACAATGTTTTCGTTATTTTGGGGCTCAAGGCTGCTGTCAGCTGTTAATTAATTGGGGAGCGATCAGTATTTCTTCACTGTGATAACTTGATTATTTCTGACATTCCTCTGAAAAGTTATTAAAAAGAATAAATTTACCATGAAAACACCAGATTTTCAGAGTTGTGTTCACTGTTGCAGTGATACTGTGACTGAAAACTTACTTTGCTGCTCTGTTTCTGCAGGTAGAGTCACCACGTGAATTTACATTTGTAGGAAGCTGAAGGACTTCTTTGTCATCTGTAAGTATCTACCCTTTAAATAACATTTAAGTGTGCCTAGCCTTTTTCATGTCTCTTTAGTAATTATTTCTCAAAATTACATACTGTAGCTCTTTTGTACGTTCTCCATGCAAATTTTTAAAAATTGCCCAAGCAAAGAGTACAGGGGAGCTCGAATGGAAATTCTGTTACTGTCTACTTGTTTACACCATTGCTTTCATACAGCAGTAATTTTTTTCCATCTCCTCTGGGTTGTAAGCCAAAAAGGCAGTGCAACACATTTGTTTTCCTGATTTGCCTTTTGGGGGTCTCCCAGAGCAGAACTGTTACTGCAGCAGTCTAATGCGTAAGCTCAGTGTGAAGATGGCCCTTGAGAGTATTTCATGAAGAAAACAGGGTAAGATCTTATCTGTTTCTATCTTACAGGGTAAAGGAAATAATATTGTTGAGAATCACACGTCTGGTTAGTGACAGAGCCAGGAACAGAACATGGGTTTTGTGATCACCACTTCGGCAGATTTCTCCCTGTAGAGAGGGAGGGCAGGTTAGTTGTGTGCACAGGGACTCGCGTATCGTTGGAGTCATCTGAACTCCAAAGTGCTTTAGCCTAGAAACTGCTAAATTCATCAGTCTCTGCATTCACAAACTAGTCTTGAGAAGGTGTGAGGACAGTCAGTTATTTAAAGCCATAGGTGCATAGGTGATGGGCCTTGCCATGCAAAGGAGTATGGTGGTACTTACGCAGTCCCAGAAGTGAGTGCCAGTTTGGGGATGGTGATGTGTGCCAACTGTGCAGAGAGCAGACACTGTGACAGGTTATAGGAGATTTTTGTGTGTGTGTTTAATGCCGTCATGTTTTCGCGTGTAAGCCAACACCTGTATACAGTTTTAGAACTCACTCCACTTACTAATAAGTACAAAGTGATTTTTGGATGCATTACTCTTCTACACATCACCTTGTTGACAGAGCAGAGTACTGAACTGTTACTATTTCCAGAATGTCAGTCTTCCTTTTGGCCTACCCCTCCCAGAGTACACTATCTAGTGGCAAACACCTTGCTAAACTGCAAGGTACTATGGAGAGATTACAACTAAGTAGAGATTTTTATTTATTTCTTTTTACCTTGAACTAATGCTTTTATACATGTGGGATTTTTTAAAATCCTAATTATTTCTTGGGATTGTAGCTTTTCTTGTCCTTCAAGCCCATACACTTCACTCAGCATATCTGAGGGCTTAACAGGTGGTAGCCATGTGGTTCTCTTTGAACTGTGTCAGATACTAATGCCTGAGGTCTTCACTAAGCCTGTTTAACCCTCAGAAAACGAAATGTTCCGCCTTTCTGTAATGCAGTGCTGATGTATGTATGACTTACTAATGCTTTGTGCTCTGTTCCTGTGTTGTGCGGAAGAGGTATGAGTACCAAATGGTAACGAATTTTCATTGCCTGTGTGCTGTGTTGCATGCATTTCTTGAAGGGTGGCTGAAATGTTTGAATGTGTACTTCTCTGTCCAGCTCGCTTGTATTAGCAAACCTAAATCAGTCACATTTCTCAGGCTCTGTTCTGTTTGGTTTTTGTTTACACAGGTTCTGCCTGTACATCTGCACTCCTCTGACAAGATGGTATTTCGGAAACCACCAGACGGTGGCTGGGGCTGGGTAATTGTTGTCGTTTCCTTCTTCACTCAGTTCTTGTGTTACGGATCACCGCTGGCAGTCGGAGTCTTGTATGTAGAATGGCTGGATGCTTTTGGAGAAGGGAAAGGCAAGACTGCCTGGGTCGGATCACTAGCAAATGGAATCGGATTGCTTGCCAGTAAGTGTAGATGCAGTATCTATCTAAAATCAAAACATTTCTTTCTAAAGATGCTTTCATCTGTGTGTGCTTTTGGAATTTTATTAAAGTCAGCTGCAAACGATAGAATGAGAATGCTGCATTTTCGTTTTAGCTCAAGACAGCTAAGAAGGTTACATTTGTAGCTCCACTATACATAAATCAAAATAATATAAAGGTAAAAGAGCAATAAAAATATTACCCTTAGAAAATTCAAAATTATTGTATTTGAATAAACTAGAAAAATGAAACTCTGGGAAACTGAATGATACTTTTGTTAATGGGATTTTTTCAATTTTATTTTTTTTACGAGGCTTTAAGACTAATGTCTGCATTAGTATCTTTAAAATCAGAGCAAACTATTATTCTGAAATGGTTCAAGTGCTTAAAGGGAAAAAAAAAGTCGATTAATAAGCCAATTACTCATTTTTCAGCTCCAGAAGTAAACCCACCAGTTAGGGTGGGTGAGGGCTCTTTTCCACTGTTTGTTTGAGAAAAAACTCACTTTGAAGCCTGAAAAGTTATAGGTAACAGTGGCATTAAATAGAACAACTTTACTGGAAGCTTTTAGTAAGACATTGTCTTTAGTAAGACATTGTCACTTGGAGAGCAACAGCAGGGTTTTGGGGAAATAAAACACCACTTTGAAAGTGCATAGGTCGATTCTGTTGTTGTCTTAATATTGAGCGTGGGTATTGTACTGGGTCATACCACTAACTTCTGCTTTTCAAAGATTCACCGTGGGAACTATTATCTTTTTGCTGAATCTGGAAAAAATTGGCTGTCAGCAGAGAAGTTGCTACAGGCAAAAGCAATTATGTAGCTTAATGGACAAAATGCAGCTCAGGATTCCGAGGAAATCTCTTCTTAAAAGAAAATTGATGTACAAACAGCGGTACAAACCTGACTAAAAACCACTACTTTGTACGATGCGATAACTGGCCAAATACTGGTGTCACACTTGTGTTAGGGTTTTATATCACTAGGCAGAACAGAACTGGGCAGAGGCAGGTGTATCATTAACCACAAAAAGAGTCTGTTCAGTCCCAGGGTGTAAGTGGGCAAAGGACTATAGACTGCTCTTCCAACATACTTTTTTGTTTGTTTTTCCTGTTTTAAGGACATTAACTCCTATTATTAATGGATAAAGACTTAAAAAAAATTGAGTGAGAGAACGAAGTGTGTGTGGGGAAAGGCTAAACAAGACAGTTATTGAAGAAAAACTAGGCAGAAGGGGATTGCAAGAGAAGGGGTGAAGAAAAACCCTCTCCCTGGAGACCAGAAGTCTCTGGCTCACTCTTCTGACCAGAGCCTCAACCCTGTTTCTCATACGTCAACACCATGCTAGTTTCCAGATTTTTTAGTGCCTTCTGTCTTGCCACTGTGAGCAATTGTCAGTAGTGTGCTTTATAGCAAATAGAAACTTCTGTGACTGAATAATACAAATAAAAGGTAGTATTGTAATCGATGTTGGTATGCGATGATTAAATTCCTTGAAATCGTGATGTGTTAGAAGTAACACTGTTTGTCAGTGTACTTTTATTCATTCAGTTTGGGAAGCTTAATAATCATTCCTATTTCTAATGCCTTCAAAAAAAAAGTACAGTGAGGTTTTTTTAATTGCACTGATGTTATCAGAGTTGACTGAAAATAAAATATATATGTTACCTGCTTTACCTGAAATGGAAGACCCCACTGTCTTATCGAGCTGGGATCTGACCTCAATTATAACTTTACTTAAAGTAAACTTGTTAGAAGGACACTGTAAGTATCATAACCTCTGCCTAAAACTAGAATGCTCAAGAAAACTAGAATGACAAGTTATAATTTTCCTTGCAGTTTTCGTAGCAGGCCGTTTTCAGACCTAGTCACTACTGTAAGGAACGTATGTGTTTTCAGTGCGAAACTGTTGAAAATAATGCATTGCAAAGGCCCTTTTCATGAATATAGGAAAACAGAACTTGTTCTGTTCTTATTTCTGTTATTGCAGGTTCCAGTGATATAGACCAGGGACCATTGTGTGTTGTAACCGATGTTAAGTAGATGATCGAGATAATTGAATTTTTCTAAATTAGCATATTTTCATGTATGTGAAAAGATATTATCTGTAACTTAATAACTTAACAATCTCCCCAAGCAAGCTGATTTCAGCAGCAATATTGCATGTGTGAATGCTAGCAGCAGGACAGCTTCACACCCAAGCCTTTTGGTAGTCCCCTTACCTTTTACTGTTCCTGACTTGACTCTTCTAATATTTGTTGTTGTTTCCATTCTTCTCCTTTATTTTGCTTTCCAGTCTCCCATCTAATTATCCAAAGACATGTTTTCAAGTGTTGGTATTCTTAAAGCAATCCAAGTCGCATGCAGAAAATACTGGAATTCTCATATGATTTAGAACATGTTTGTTCAGTGCATTCCTTGTCTCTTACAACTTTTCTCAGCAGTTAATTACATGCTTAAAAGTATGTAATCTTATGATGTAAGTTGCTTAATTTTAGTTTTCAGCTGATGAATAATGTTACCTTTAAGTGGTATATTTCGAATTGTCTCTGAATAAGTATGGTGTATGTCTAGAAGCTGCAACCAAATTCTAAATTTTCTTTTAAACCTGTAACTTGATACAGTCTTTTTGCAATTGATACAAGAGACTTCTGCACTTTCAATTAAGGCTATTCTGGAGAGTCGTTAAGACTCTTCTCTGAGCCTGCTGCAACTTAACATCCCTTTCTGAAGTTGTAGATGCCATATTGGAAAAAGAACGGCAGTTACAGTAGATTCATAGCTACATACATGAAATAAGTCAGTGTCCATTTTCTTAAGGAAGACTTTTCTCATTGATAGCACTGGAAATCACATCAGCTAGCTTCTGTAACAGTGGAAGCTAGGCCCAGTGAATTTGCTAGATTAGTGCTGTAATTTCACCAAAAAGAAGAAAATGTACTGACATGTATGCCAGCTGGCACAGAAGAAGGTTCTCTGTGTCTTCTTCCCTTCCCTCTGTACATGTAGTCTTAAAACATATTATTTTTTTTGAAGTGGTTGATGCTGGTGAGTCCTTTCACATTTGCTGTATCCTTTCTGCAGTGTTTACTTCTGACTTATGTGAGAGCTAAACTTAGACTCGAGACATAGAAACCCAGTACAGCACCTTGTTTGTTGAGATGAATTTCCTAGCCGCCTGGTGTTCGATTTCTGTCCCCTTGCTTGCAGCACAGAGAGCATTGCAAAGGCCAGTGTGCAGCCCCAAGCCGGACCGTTCAGCTCATCAACTGGAAAAGGGAACAGGACAGGTTGATCTCTTCCTTGCAGGATGACCGGAGTTAAAACTTTCTGTGATGTGACCTTATAGTGTATTGGAAGAAATGTGCCTATAACAGTGACAGAAAAGCATCAATGTTGTTGTACAGGGCAGTGGTGTACAGTGATGTACTCCACTACAGCATTCAGTGTCACAAATCAGCCTATAGGAGATGCAGCACACAGCTCCATGGATGATGTGGGGTTGTTGTGTACGAAGAAATTGAAAGAGCTTAGCATGTTCTCCCTATTAAAACAGGTCAGAGGAGGATATTTATTACATTGTTGAAGATCATGTGTTTCTCCTGCACCAAGTGTTCTTAATTTTACATCCATTTAGAGCCTGAAATTAAAGTTGATCCATGTTATACTTGCTAAAAGCAAAACAAAGCCTTTGGCACCTGTAATTGGCGCCACAGCTGTTTATAGTAAGAGTTGACTTTGCAGTATTTGGCAGAGCAGGAGATATCAGGATTATGTCTCTCATTCCCACTCCCCTTTATTAATGGAGGAAGAACAAAGGGAAGATTCTCCCTTGAAAGGCATCTCTTGATAAATTAATGGGGTGTTTCTTCTGGTCTGAGGCTCTCAGTGTTAAAAGTTTAAAAAGCTTAATTTTCTGTTTTCAGGCAATATTTTTACAACCCTTAAAAACCTTTGCACAGAGATAGTCCCTACTGTGAACTATGGAAGCTATACATACTTTGTGGGGAGGGGAGAAGGTATCTCAAAGATTCCTACACAGAGGAGCCCAGTTCATTTAATAACTTTATCAGAAAGGAGTCTTTTCAATCAGTTGGGAGTACGTTGCTGTCCAGTGGAAAAAGGCTTTTTCTGATCTATATTCTTATCCAAAGTACAAACATTTGGAGACTATTATATTTATTATGACCAGGTTTTAGCAATGCATTAAATATGCAAAAAATATTCTTGTGTTCTGTCCAGTGGATTTTACGTGCAGTCCATGAGCATTGCTTCAACTCTGCAGCTTCAGCAGGCTCGGACAGATACCAGCAAGTAGGGTGCGTCAGATTAATGCAGGTGATAAGAAAAAGAATTCAGTTGTCCAGTATTGCATGTTGAGCAAAAGTTTTTGTGTGTGCATGAGGTGAAGGAGGGAGGGCCCTTGAGATGGGTGACTGGAGTAAGGGAGTGTTAATTTGCAGAATTTTCCTCTTCATGTGGAAGATTGAGGAAGAGAGCGTGATGTTCTTGATGTACGTTAAACAAAAAGACTTTGTACTTGTCAGGAGGTCAGAAGATCATGGTAGTTATGAAGTTCCTGTGTGAGCAGCAGATGGCTTGTTTTCACATCTCAGGAAGGACTCACTGTCATAACCAGGTCTCACTGAGGGTGAAGTCTCTTATTCAAAAAAAATCTTAATGAAAATATCAATATACAAATGATTCCTCCTTGGAGTTCTTCCTCTTTGGTCTCTCTGCATGAAGATCTACTGCGAGAGCCCATCTTTCTGCTGCTGCTTCCTATTTTGTCTAGGGATCTTCCTGACTGCTCCCCTGCAGAGCCTGATAATTGTATTACTGGCTGCTGAGCCTTGACAAGTCCTGTGCAGAAGAGCAGTGGATGTCCCTGTGCTGGCTTCGAAGTCTTCCTTCCTAGACTTAGCTGTCATTCATATAAACTGGGGTGGTAACTGTTTTTGGTAGAGTATCTTCTAGTTTTAAGATACATCATTTGGAAGGAAAAGAGCCCCAGGGATTTTATTTGTAAAAGAGGTAAATAGTTATCAATGTCTTCAAATATTATTCTAATACCAGTGCTAATTCATGGAGCTCTTTGGCAAACTGAACAAAATGCTGGCCTAAAAGCCATTTTCCATGCTTACTATTGAGGATTGCCACTGGGATTTTATATTTATGTTGTTCACATTACAGTGAGAAATACATTATCAGTAGAAGGATCTTTCTGAAAGAGAGTCAGCTAATGAAAACCCTTATGCTGCCTGAAGAGCTGTTTCCTATGCAGCTCTACGTAGACTCCCACATTCTTCAGAATGTCCACTTTGAACAAAATCCACGGGGCAGGAGTTCACAGAGCAAGTCTCAGTCCCACTCTGGGAAAGCTGGATGTTTGACTAGAATTAACTGCCTTGAACCCATTGTGCTTGAATTACTTGGAGAGAATAACATGTTTGTGTACAGTGAACTCCTGTGCAAATACCATGGTAATAACCAAAGGTACTGTGCCTGGTAGAAAAAAAAAATGCCAGCTCTTTGGGACGCAGAGAAAGAGAAGGAATGCGAGGAGGCAGGGAAAAGAACAAAGATGCTGGCTGTCATGGGGCTTTTCTTTTGTGACTTTTTTCTAGCAGTGTGAAGGGAAGAGGGGAGTGTGAAAGTAGGGCCTAATGTGAAGGGGAAGATGGAGCTGTTTTTCTTCTCGTCCCAGAGACCTATAATAACTATTGTAATACTTCTACTGGCACTCCTTCTTATAAAGCAGGGCCATTGCTGAGCTGCCAGATCTCTTGCTGTGTGAGATGACACATTAATACTGAGCTTATTGGAGCAGGTTCTTCAGTTTTGTGCAGGTTGTTTTCCATGTCAGAGCAAAAAGATCTCTTTGTACTTTCTGTTCTCCTTTTGGGTTATTTTTTGTAAGTGGGAGAAACTGGAAGAGCATCTCCTTGGACCCTGTCAGAGATGCTTTTGATGGTGTTCCAGAGGAGAGTGTCCTTGTCAGATTACGAAGACGTGTTTTTCAACCCTTTATCTCCCTTGTTCTGGCTTGGGGTCAGAGGGTCCAGCTTCGCTGTGGATCCTCTAGTGTGGATCCATCAGTGCAGTCTGTACCAGTACCACCTCCCCAGGCTTGACAGAGACCTTCTGAAAGTATCTGTGTCAAAATATAGCGAGCAGGTGGGAGGGAAATACTGTTTGTTTTAGCAAGGTAGTGGGTCAGAAATAAAGAATAGAAAGAGTGCAAATTCCTCTGCTTAATTGAATTATGTTATCACTACCTAATGGTCTTTTACTGTACAAGAATTTTTTTATGTAATACAGATTCAATCCTTTGTTTATTTTTAAATCCTGTGGTTTTAGGAAACATACCAATCTTAATTTGCTAGTTCTAGTAATTAATTCTAAGAATCAGCAACAATCTAACACTCCCAGCTTTTGTTCTCGGCAAGTTGCTCTGCCCAAGTTATTCTGGCCAGCTTTCATTCCCACAGCGCGCTCACTCTTGAGAAGTAGCAAGTGCTTACATCTTCCTTTTTCGACATTTCCAAAATCCAAATAAACCCTACTTCCCCAGAAGATTTTTCTCAACTCTTCTTTAACTCTGATACTTTGCCTGGATAAGCCCCAATTCAGACTCGCTTCCCTTTACATTCCCATGGCAGATAGCTCTTACGTAGGGCAAAAGTTCTGACCTGCCTTGCCTTTGAGGATCATTTCACCTGCTAATGAATCTGTGGTCCTGCCTGCCAGAACTGCTTGTCCCATGGCTGGTAACCACACGAAAACCTTGCCTGCATTCCCAGCTGCTCGCTCCTGTCTGTAAACCTAGGCAAACACCGTCCTCAGCTCCAACTGTTGTTCACCTCATATCACCTCCCTGGGCTCACCTCCCATCTGCCGGGAATCTCAGTTACGTGTGAGTCAGGGAGGACCAACCTTAACAAACGGCGGACTCCAAACCTTACAGCTTTTGCAGATCGTATCAACCATGGAGTGTCTTTCTTTTGCTGCAAGTGAGGTACAAAGATGGTGAGGGAGGTTTTTTGTTGGTTTTTAAGTAATGTCATTCATCTGTGTATCTAACTTCTAATCTCAGAGTTGGTGAGTTTAGGATCTCGGGGGTAATATATTAAGTCTATGTATGAATGTTTGGAACTGCAGGGTTTCAGATGAGAGATTGTCTTTTGCAAGCCAAGTCCCTTGCTGGTTGCTTATTTATGCAGGGCGCCAAGCTTGCGTGCTGCTTCAGACTAAAAGGTGTATTCCAGGTCACACAACTGAAAATGAGTGCTTGTCCTACAGCTTCTGTGAGGGGAGCACTGGCTGGGCAGAGGCAGAGTACGAATGTTGCCTGCACTTTGTTCTTGTTTTGAAGAACTAACCAACCAAGAAATAACGGAGAGGGGGTGTAAAGAGGGGGAGAAACCTCTTCCAAACTTCATGAACATTGCTCTGGACATTCTTAATAAATGCTTTTTATTTTCCATAGTTTTACAGTAGAAACCAAGATAGGTAGTAAACAGTTATTTGGTACAATACTGGCTAGCTGATACTAAATTTCCTAGAAAATCAGGGAAAAGCGGTGTTTGTCTTTATCTGGCATATCAGCAGATATTTCCTCGATGTAAGCACCAGGTGGCATTCTTACCATTATTATGATCAGAAGCTACTATTTTCCATCTCAGTTTTATAAATTTCATCTTGTATCAAGATGAATTCTGATACTCCCTTTTCTGAAACATGGTTTTGGAGCTCTGTCAAAAAATACCTGCTTGGTTAAAGCCTGGCTGATGGTCTAACGTGTTTTGCTACCTAAAGAGGAAGATTCTTTTCAGAAACATTGTACAAGTCCTTAGGTGTCTAGTGACAGTGTTACAGTCTTGTATGTACGTATCATCCTGTGTCTAAAGAATGTTTTGCTCACTCTCTCCCTCCCAACCCCAGTAGCATTTCATGGTCTTGATACCAGTTTCTCCTTGAGCAAAAATCTTGCAAGCCCGATCTTGTATGTATTTATAACTGACTCTTTTAAAGACTCCTGTAAAAATGAGTACTCCAAATTTTTGTTTAGTATAATTGTGTATTTAAGTAATTGTCATAAGAAATATTTCCGTAGACTGAGATTATTTAGAAGTTATTCCTCGTGCTGATATTTACTAGGAATGTTTTTCCCGCTTTTCCTCTAGGTCCTGTCTGCAGTATATGTGTATCATCTTTTGGAGCAAGACCAGTAGCAATCTTCAGTGGCTTTATGGTGGCTGGGGGCCTCATGATGAGCAGTTTTGCACCTAACATATACTTTCTCTATATTTCATATGGGATTGTTGTTGGTAAGAAATACCTACCCTTCATACAGAGGTTTAATCTTTATTATTTTGGGTCTTGGTTTCTGAATCTGAAATGAGAATCTGATTCAGAGGTAGCCTGAGACTTGATTTATCAAGAAATACTTTACTTTGGGGCAAGGAGGGATGTCATACAGGCAGGCTGTTACCATGTGGTGAAAGATAAAGGCAATGCATGTGTTCATCAGGGTAGAAAGCAGTTTATCCTCTGTTGACACAATTGTTAGAGATGGAGACGCTGAGGTCTTACTAAAGGGGTGCAATCAAGCAGGTCTTTTGCAGGCATGAAGTGCCAATCTTAAAGGAATCTCTTCTGGAATTTTGACATGTACTTATTCTAATTTGATAAATGAGAGAATACTAGGGAGCAGTGTTGTTCTCCACATAACTGCATTGAACCTAAAACACTGTGCTAGAGGCATGAAAGTGCTGTTCTCCTAGCAGGTGGTGACCTGCTCCTCTGTGCTGCAGAGGGCTGCTGTGGGTGGTTTATCAAATTAACTGTGTCAGGAATCCAGGCACCTCGCTGGCCAGCAGGGACCCAGCAGCGTGCTGGCCCGGGCACGGTGCCACACGGATGCAGCTCTCCTGTTTTCTGGGCTGAAAGCCATGTAACCCTTCCACATAGCACAGAACCTGAGCTGCTGAACTCCTCAAACCCAGCCTGCTCCGCACTGATTCTGCAGCCAGGGATGGTCAGGGGAGAGGGAGGTGGGACAATGCAGGCAGCTTAATGGCCCCAACAGTGTGTGGCCCGTGCTGATCCAGGGTTAAAATGTGCCCAGGGTACACTACTGTATTATCTAGGGAATTAAAAGGGGCGTTCATTTCCCAGAGTATGTCACATGCTTTATTTCTAACTCTTTTCCTCAAGGACTTGGATGCGGCCTTTTGTATACCGCAACAGTTACCATCACTTGCCAGTATTTTGACAAACGCAGAGGCCTTGCGCTTGGTCTGATTTCAACAGGTATGACCTTTAATTGTCATTCCCTCTAACTTTTCAACTCTGATGGAGCTGCCATTACTCTGGCAATAAAAACCGGAGATTATATTTTTCTGTTACTTCCTGAAGTAAAGCGCTCAAGTCAAAACATCAGTAGGAAAGAACAGATAAAATCGGGCTTCAGATAAAATAGTAACTACACTTGCAGATGTGTGGTATGGGTTATTCATGTCGATGGGAAAAGGATATTCACTGAAATGAAAGCAGACTCATGAGTAGTTTGGGCTGTGTGCCATGGGTAATAAGAGGGGAAACTTTCCATAGAGCTCTCTTCTCCCTCTTCTTTCTTACACAAGAGAAAGAGATTGGAGATGCAGGATGTAAATGCTGGATTACCATAACCCCATGTTAGCGGTACTTTTAAAAGAGTAGTTGAAGTCTGGGCGTAATGTTTTTAATATTTTTTTCCTTTCCAATCTCAAAGAAAGCTAAATTCTGAAATCTTCCAAAAGCACATCCCATCTTTTTGTCTGTGTGTGTTAAAGGGATCCTAGAAAAATCTACCTCTGATAATACAAGGAAATTTCTTTGAAGGATGCTGAGCAATCTTTCTCATCCTCTTTCTGGGTCTTCAGGTTGAGTGATGTTGTCCTTTACACCAAGAGGAATAGCTAAATTAATGGACCAAGTAGGACCTGTTAAAGAAGGCTGTTGTCCCATGCCCTGCTTTTTCTATTATATAGACTCTTTCCTCTGATCCGTTTTCTCAAGTAGCTGTTAATGAAAAGAGGCCTGGTCAGTACAGTCATTGCTGTGAGATATTAATGCTGGATCTACACCAGTGGAATAAAGGGGAACTTCTGCAGAAATATTCCTTGGAATCATTTTTAGTGGCTTTTGTTGGGATTCCAGGTAGTTTGCCTTAAGGCCTGATCTTATTGAGTCCTGGTTAATTTCAGTACCTCAAAGACAAAACAAGTCTGAATTTTAGAATTTTTTTTTCCTATGTTTAGCACTGAAGTATAAAAATGGCTTTAATATAACCTAGATACAGTTTTCAGCAAATCATTTTACTTTAAAGTTTGTCTTTAAATTGACTTCAAAAAAAAAAGCTCTGTATTTGTGAGTGGACATCCATTGATTAAAGTGGATCTACGCTCACTTCAGGCGAGAGCTTTTTCTTTAAATTCATGGGATTGCATAAAATGCTTGTGTTCATAGTAATTGCTTACTCTTCAGTGTTTTCTTCAGAATAACCAAATTTCTCAAATGCATGTTTGGCCCTGCAGAGCTTCAGAAATGTCTTTGGAGTAAGATCACACCATGTGGGCTCCACTCTTTAAACACCAGGCAGTCAAGGGCTGTTTCTAGGTGGGCTCTTGGTGAGCCCCTGGTCTCTTCCTGCCTTAGAGAAGGAAGGTGGCAGCGAGGAGGAGAAAGGGGAAAATGTTGATGTGTGAAATTCTAACTGTGGGAACTCAAGATGGTGCCTGAAGGGATACATGGATGTGAGTGCACGGCAGAAGGATGGCTTAATAGTTCTTTGAGGTTTTTCATCAGATATAGTATTGATCCTGCTTGTTTCTAAAGTGTCTGGTGGTTTTAATCATCATAAATTGTTCAGAAGGCTTTTTATTTTGTGGCTACTGAATAAAGAAACTGTAATTTCAAGAGTGATGATAACTTACCAGTTCATTATACTGGGGAGAGAGGAGCACAAATGACTCGCCGTTCCTGTGACAGTGTATCTGTAGCTGCTGAAATGTAGAAGTTTGTTAGTATTGAAGAATGTTCTCAGTTCTTCAGTTTAAACTGATCTTATTTTCCTTTTATAGGCTCAAGTGTTGGACTCTTTATATATGCAGCATTGCAAAGAGAGCTTATTGATCTATATGGACTGGATGGCTGTCTGCTAATAGTTGGCGCTCTATCTCTAAATATATTAGCGTGTGGCAGTCTAATGAGACCATTGGAGTCATCTGATTCCCCTCCACCAGAAAAAACGTGTGTAGACAAAGTCCCAGATCAATATTTTGTTTACCATGAAAAAGAAAAGACCGTTGAAGAAAATATAAGCATCCTTGAAAAGGGCTACGTTGATGAAAAAAGTGCAAACAATATACCTGATTACAAACAGGATAGCATTTTAAATAAGAATGTATTAAGCTCAATAAATGTAAATGAGAAAGACACTTATAAAAAGAAAGTTGTAGAACAGACAAACTTCTGCAAGCAACTCGCCAAAAGGAAGTGGCAGCTCTACTTGAACTACTGGGAGGAAACGGTGGTTCTTTTTAAGAACAAAGTATTTTCGGCTCTCTTTGTTGCCATCTTGCTCTTTGATATTGGTGGATTTCCTCCCTCTCTGCTCATGGAAGATGTAGCAAGAAGTGCAAACGTTAATGAAGATGACTATCGTATGCCCCTTATTTCCATTATAGGCATTATGACTGCTGTTGGCAAACTTACTTTAGGAATAATGGCAGATTTTAAGTGGGTTAACACTTTATATCTATACGTAACTACCTTACTAATGACAGGAGTGGCCTTGTTTGCAATTCCATTTGCCAAAAGTTACCTTACATTAGCGATGCTTTCTGGGATTTTGGGTTTTCTGACTGGGAACTGGTCAATTTTTCCGTATGTAACAACAAAGACTGTGGGAATTGAGAAACTGACTCACGCGTATGGGATCCTGATGTTCTTTGCTGGACTTGGAAATAGCCTCGGACCACCAATTGTAGGTAAGGTCAAGGTAAATACTATAAAAAGAACATGAGCTTGTCAGGACCAGATAGAATTAATGTGCATTCGAGTCATTCCAGTTGGTCCTAATAACAATGGAAAGATGAAATCAAAACCCTCAACAAAAATTAAAGCTTGATTTGCTTGAGTTGGTCAAGCTGATTGGTTTTGGCTCTGATGAAAAGCATATTTCATGTCTAAGTGGGCAAACTGCGTTTTAGATTTGGCCTTTTTGTTGTTTTGGGGTTTTTTTCACTATGTTTCTCTAACTTGCAGTGCTGTGTTACGTTTAACTCCTCACTGATGTGCTTCTCTCTTACTTTCACCCTCAGGTTGGTTTTACGACTGGACACAGGAGTATGACACCGCATTCTATTTCAGCGGCTTTTGTGTCTTACTGGGTGGGTTTCTTCTGCTGTTGGCAGCGTTACCCTGCTGGAATGCCTGTACCAACCAGAGCTCAAAGCTGCCTCCGAATACTTACTCCTACAAAGTTGCATCTAGCGCTTAGGTGACAACTGGAAACCCCTTTGTGCTTTTTTATATTATACAGCAAAGTATTTTAGTAATTTTCCACTTATTTATGAAGCCCAAAAATCTTCTTCCACCAGAAAAATTCCATTGTTACTTGTTTTTCCGTTCCTTTTTCTTTATTTCTTTTTTATTTTATTTTTAAGTACAGTCTTATTTTGTCTACTATGCACTGTGTTTTCAGCCTTTGTCTACTGTAATTTCCTTTCCCCCTGTAAGGGGTATATTCTGCTGTATTATCAGCTGTACTTTTTTTTTTTAAAGGGGGGTGATGCAGAGGGGTGAAAACTTTGAAGCAAAAATGAAAGCCTGTTCCTTACAGGAGAAGGCTGGCATTTCTGTCACCTTTTATAGGTCTCCAAGTTGCACAATCAGACTTTACAAAACAAAAATTTGCCTTATTAGAATGTAATACTGTGGCAAGGTGCTTATAACATCATGCTTAGATTAACTTTTTGTCTTTTTAAAGTTTCTCCAATTTACAATGAAGTGCCAATCGGGGGAGGGAGAAGACGGGGAACAAAACCAACCTTGTGTTGCATAACTGAAGTGAACTTTATGATGAAAGTAAAGATTCTTACTACCACTACAACTAAGAACTATGTTTATAAAAATTGCACATTTTGTGAAGTCTGTTTTTAAAACTGTTGAACCAAAACCTTTTAAACCAAGGAATAAAAATATGATTGTTGAAACCACAACAAGAACCACTGACTTGGTTATGCAAGTTCATAATCTTTAGATCGGAGCTGGCGATGTGCTTACAGAAGTTCAGAGGTGAGTGTTTCTAAGCAGGTCACCCAACGTCTGGCAGTACTGGGGGCAGCTCTTTTGGCACAAGTACAGTTCAGTAGGTTGAACCTGCTGCCGAGAGCTTAGTAGAGCTTTCAACAAGGTAGATTTGATGACAAAAGGAAAAATGTGACAGCAATGTCATCTTTGCTCTTTCGTTTTTGGAATGGACACGACAAAGACAGAAGTTAGCAACAGGGAGCAAGAAAAAGTGTGGGACGGGAATAAGAGAAGAGGTACTGGGGAAACTGAGGTGGACACAGAGCCGCAACACTTGAACACCAAACAGGCTGATAAAAAGAGAGCCCCTGAAACCCTGCCCAGATACTGGCTGGCTGCAGGCTGGCTCTTTGTGTGCGTTGTGTTTGGCTTTTTACTTTTAAGCTGAGGCTGGTGTGACTGGGGGAAACACTGTGTGAGGCTGAAGTCCCTCCTGAGGCAGGAGGTGCTACAGGGAAGGCAGGATGACTCAGCTCAGCACTGCCCTGCCTGCCCCGTGCAATAGCTGTTGCTTTGGCAGCTGCTCCCGTGCCAAAGATGTGTCTGGTTGCTCTTGCATAGTAGTCGCAGAAACCTGCTCTCCACCTGCGCGCTTCGGCTTCTTGCTCTAGGTTTAAAGCTGTACTATGTGCCCCAAATGTCTGCTGTGATTCTGGCTCATAAATAATCCTTAAGATAAAAACCAGGCACATAATGAGCATCCTTTTTCGTCAAAGAGCTATGCACAGTTACTGTGTTTGCACACCTCATTAACCAAGAGCGATGTAAGGTCTGAGTGTGGCCAGCATAAGTGCAAGTAATGTTCCCTCTTGTGGTCCAAGGTAGGAAAATCCAGCCTGGTTTCAGACAGTTTTTGCCGACTTTCTGGGATTCACTTATGTTTGTTTGTATTAAAACTTGACAAAAATAAAGATGCAGTTAGTTTTTCTCTATTTTTTTCTTCCATTTGTCAGTTGGGGTAACTACTGTATGGGGTTTTTCCTGGATTGCTTATTCAGTGCATGTGGAAAAAATACTGAGTATTCAATATAGGCATAAATGCAACTCCAGTTCCAAATTGGAGCCATGGGTGTTTGGTGTGGATTTGCACCTGTTTTCTATGCTGTATGGCAGCTGTAGTCAGATTTCACAGGATGCATATAAAAGTAGTACCATGTTTTACACATCTTACATAAACTGCGGTGGTATACTGGGTTTTTAAAGTCTCTCAATTCCTGCAACAATACATTCTGAGCACTTTAAAGATGAAATTGATGTTAAATTAGTTGTCAGTTTGTTTGAAAAAAATCAGCTGAAATTAATGATTAGGCAATATGGAGCACACTTCTGCAATGGAAATGGTGTCTATTATTAGGCAGCTTGATATGTTTGGAAATATGGCTAGTGATCTGTGATAGCTTCCTGATGTAACCATACCCATCAGTGAGGAAAGAGCCCTGGATGTTGAATTTTATATTGGTGCAGCAGGGAATATGTGTTAGGACTCCTGGCCCTAGCCGGTTAGTTGAGCGCTGTGACTATACTAATCTTGACTTTAACGGATAAGATCTAAGATTTAATCTTTCATTTTTTTACTTTCTGTTTTTTCTTTTTAATTTTTTTTCTAGTTTTGCAGGGTTCCTTTCCAGTAAGAGATTTTCCAAGATGCTGCGCCTTCAGTGTTATCTGAGAGCCTTTCCTCCTCCTGCCTGGCAGGCTTCATTCAAATCGCCCCATAGGTTTCAAATGTTTTTTGGAAGGTGACAAGAGAGGTGCAACATGATTATCTGTGCCCCTTTGCTTGAAAAGTAGGTTATCAGCATTGACAGGGTGGTAGAGGTAGGTAGGTATGCAGTTCTGCCAAGTAGAATTAAATTCTGCATCCTCTTGAGATCTCTGACAAACAGATCTGGAGCTGAACGAATGAGATGCTTAGATAATTGCTCTTTATTGTAGAAGAAAAAAATATTGTTTATTGCATAAATTAATTGGTTACTGTGGAGTTAGTCATGAATAGAACATTTTACTTCTTATTTGCAGATCTTAAGAAAATGTATTGTAGTTAGCAAAACACGAGACAAATGAAACTGCTAAATTTTATTAGATTTAAAGTCTATTCTGTGTCTTATGCAATTGGCGGTCTTTATGGTTAGCTGCAAAACTGGATTACATTCCTTTGGTAGCTGTTAATTTGTCTACATCATGCTGATACTGGATTTCTGCATCACGTATCATAGAATCATAGAACGGTTAGAGTTGGAAGGGGCCTTAAAGATCAGCGAGTTCCACCCCCCCTGCCCTGGGCAGGGACACCTCCCATAGAGCAGGCTGCTCAAAGCCCCGTCCAGCCTGATCTTGAACAGTTCCAGGGAAGGGGCAGGTACTGACACTGAACAATGTGCTGCGTAAGATCTACAGATCACACGCTATAAAAATTGGCTGAGATGTTCGCATAGCATTAAACTGACACTTTAATACTGGTATTTTTTTATTTGAAAGATATTTCACTGAAAGCTTTTCAGGAGGGCATGTCTGGTGAATATGTTGGGCTGAGCATGATACTGGTCAGATTAAAAACAGCAAAAGATAAATCATAGGGAAATTGGACAGGTATGTCAAAGGAAGTGGCAAAACCTTTGCAGTATGAAATAGAATTCCTCAGATTGAAAGGACTATTTCAGTGATGTTTTGCTGTAGTCTTCACTAATGATGCTGAAGAGCCAGGTTAAAGGCTTGTCAGACTTCTTATGAGAAATAAAGTTTAGAGATGTGGCAGTATGCTCTCTTTTGGAAGAAAGATATTTGTGCTTTTAAATTGAAACAGTTCTTAGAAGCTGATACTCAGATGCTGATCTTAGATGCTGATCTTGTATTGTACTATCTCACATAATGATTTTGTTGCAGGAAGTAAATCATAGAATTGTTTTGGGTGGAAAGGACCTGTAAAGATCACCTAGTCAAACCCCACTGCCATGACATAGTGATTTCAAGTTTCTCCAAATAGCTGGTCTGCTTCTGGTTTGTTGTCACTTTCAAGGCTCTGTGGGGACGACTTGGCTCCTTTTGTTTATGTCCTCATTGTAGGGCCTCACATTTTCTGCAATAGCTTCTCAAGTTGTTTTTTTTATTGTGTCCATGTTTTTTTGCAGCAACAGTGTTGGTCAGCCTCAGCTCTCTTTGTTTGATTTTTGGAGTACTTTCTTTCTTGGTTTTTTTTCATTAGCACAAAATAATCACATCAGTACAAATTTACCTTACTAGCCCTAAAATAATTTCATGATGCCAGAATCTAAAGGCCAAGATGTCTGAAGCGAAGCAGCTCATTGAAGTTCTCAGCCACAACTATAGAATCAGAATGAAATATGACTGATATGAACGCAGATTTTTCAAATTCTCTGCCTGCAGATGCTCAAGACTTCATTTCATGAGGAATGGGAGTCTTGTGCACATGTGATAAGCAACGGTTGAGGACAGGACAAATCTTTTGGCTCTGGAGTCTCACTGCTGAGCTTTCTCCTTTTTGGATCTCCTGTGTCAGGTGCCGCTTCTGTGCTGTGTGCGTTGCAGTTTTGTGAGAGCTAGGAGAATCACATGCCTGAAGCCTGAGATTTAATGCTTGGATACCTTGTTTAGCACGCGACGAGGAGTATCGTTCAATGTGGTCATCGAATTCGTACCGTGGGAGTCTTCAAAGGAGCGTCCCTGTAGCCGTCCCTTGCTGAGCCCCAGTGCCACTGCAGCAGGATTAACTCCAGTGAGTTTTCCAGGCCATAGTTTCAAGTTGTGTTTCCTGGTTAAGGCATCCAACAGCGCATTATTGTGGGTGCTGTGTTGTAGACCCACTCAGGGAACCCCTAGAAATGCTTCTTTTTGTAACTGAGATAAGCTTGTTTTTACAATGGGGACTGGCACGTCAGTGCCAGCACAACATGCCGTGGTGTGGCCACAGTGCACCAGTGGGAAGGAGCTTGGAGCAATTCCTTTGTGAGCTGCCCTTGCAGTTGTGTCCCTGTGCAGTGAGACTGCAGCCTATGTGCTTCGCAGCTGCCTTTGGCTCTAAGCTTAATCTTGTTTGTCATAGTTAAACCTGCAAAAACATTTTTTTTTTTTTGGTTCAAATTAATGTTGTGTGTCCCCCTGCGCTGTTTCTCTCATTGCAGGCTGAAACTCTTGCCTCCTTTTCTGGTGTCAGAGCTCATGTTGAAAAGTAAACATGTTTTCAGTGATTAACAGCAATGACTAGGAGATGTTGCCGAGTAACAAGATGAATACCTATGCCCCTGTTTTGTAAATGGCCAGTGCTCTGACCAACTCTATATTTACAGATCATATCTAAATTGTTGGGGGTTTTGGTGGTTATAACTTTAAAATTTGATATATGACTTGTATATCAAGTTGTATTAGGTCACGCTGTCTTCCGTTGGAATCAAATTACTTTCCTGTTTAATTAAAATGTCCCTGGTTAGAGTGGCTGTCTCCCAGCTTTGCATTACTTAGAGAACCATCTTTGTGAATCAGGATAACTGAAATCATCTGGTGTGTCTTGAATTTCAATAAATACCATGTAAGAGGTTATGCAAGGGTTCATAAAAATGCTTCAATTAATATTTGCTTCAAATAACACAGGGTTACGTGGAGGTGCTGCCAGGGATCAAGGGACAACTTAAGATACTAGGCTTGACAATCTGGTATCTCCCCAGGCACTATCAATTAGAGGTAACAATTAAGTAGTTATTGTTTTGGGTGTATGGATGACCATTTTTGCTACCAAAAAGATCCCTGGAAGAGAGAAATGGGGAAGAGAGAACTCCCACCAAGCACAGGGTGTACCTTGTTGCTTCAGAAATACGAGACCTGAATTTACATATGACAGACTGAATTACTGAAAACAGAGTTTCATCACCTCACCTGGAACTGGAAAGCTTGATGGAGGTGCTGCTGCCATCTCAGTTTCTCTGGAAGGAAGGTCTCCCTTTTGAGGGTCTTCCATCTTTTTTGAGTTTACTCCAGTTTTGCTGTATCACACAGAAGGCAGAGTAAATTGAATGTAATAGACAAGAGCAGCTCATTTGAGACAATGTTGAATCAGTCAGGACCAAAGGTATTGAAATTCTGAGTCATTGGAGAAATAGAAATATAAACCTGCCTCTGCCCGATTTTCACAGGGGTTTAGGCAGTGTCTGTGGTGCAAGAGGATGCTGAAGCCTCCACTCCTTTCTCTTCTTTTATGCCCTCCTCAGGTGCTGTGCAAGCTAGAGGCAGAGAGGAGGCAAGGACTAAACATATTTTATTTCTCTACAGCTCTTCAAAGATTTCTTCAAAGAAGTAATATTGAGTTGGAACTGTATTATTTATGCAAAATGGCAGCATACGGTGCCAGAGATAAATGCTTCAGCGAGAGATTCATAGGCCATGAACTGTCTAGAGCTGGAGCTGGAAGCTGTTTCCCACCAGCCGTGGGAAGGTGCCAGAAACTGGTGACCAGCTTGTGGATGGAGTCTTACAGGAGATCTGCCTTCCTGGGAGGGTGATTGGGGCTGGAGAAACTGGCCTGATACTTGTGGCTTTTGCTAAAAGCAGTCCAAGAATTCGAATTCCCTATGAAAATGAGAAGACAGGGAACAAACCATGATCACAAAAATTTGGTGTTGCTTTGTGTTTTGCTTTTCAGCTTCCTGTTTCTTGGAGAAATGAACATGGGATCAGCCACACTGAAAGAAAATTCTCCTTAGTTATTATTTCCTGATTACATTTAAATGCATGTTAGGTGAATGCCAGTCAATTAACGGGGTCGTGTTGCTTAACTATTGCTGTAGTGCCTTATCAGAAAGTCCAGGTGCCCTTAACCATGTATGGAAAATACCTACAGCAGAGGCTGAATATTTTTTGAGTCAGTCTGCACTCCAGTGCAATTGCAATGCTAGAAATTCTAAAAAAGCTCTAAAAAAAGTTCTGTAACCAACTCTCAAGGGGAGAAGATGCTGCTTAAGAGTTGTGGACAGAGGATTTTTCTGATCTTTCTCCTTCAGACTGAAGAAAGTGAGATGGAACAACCACCAGCGGATGGCAAGAAAATCCGCATGGAAAGAAGCATAAATTCTCTTCTCTTACAAATACAAGTTTTCAGCCCAAACCGCTATTCCCATGACTTTCTCTTTTTTTGTGCAAACTGCACCAAGAAGCAGACTGAATATTTGCCTTTCTGGCAGGGATGATAAGACTCTGGGGAGGGAGGACAGTTTTTCTTCCCATGATGTATTTCTGTCTGGTTTTTTCCAGTAAGCATTATACACTGTATACTTAGGCATATGAACTCGAACAGTAGTCAGAATGTCTAGTTGCAGAATAGCCCTTGTGCCTGTTCTTAGTTTTTACCAGATGGAGCCTTTACTGGGTACAGCTAGACCTCCAGCTACTTTGGATATACTTTTCCTCTCAAATTTACCCTCTATATCAAAGTTCGGGATTTGCTTTCACTCAATTAATTGCCTGAATAGCGAGTTCAGTTATCAGGCTTATTCATGTGCCGTTTGAACTTCATGATATAGGCTGAAATGGCCTTTAAATAATTTGTAAGGCCTGAAAAAAGAGCTTTACTTGCTATTACAATAGTTTTCAGCCCACAGCTATTTTTACTGGTGTTCTGCTCTTTAGCTGCAACAGCAAGATAGTGCCTTTAGATAATGAAGCAATACTGAAACTTGAATGCTGACTTGTTTTCCCTGGAACAACATCAAGAAAATTAAGAGGTTTAGGTGCCAGGTGGAGATTAGAGGAAGAAAATGAAATTCAAAACAGGAAGCAGAGAGAGGTAGGCTCCAATTCAACCTTTAAGAGGAGCAGAGTATTGACAGTTATTGACCTGCAGTTACTTTCGGTTCTGCAAAACTGCCAGGGAAGTGTGCAGTTTTCTGCATGGTTTTCTAAAGCCTTTAAAAGAAAAAAATAATGCTAGAGACTTTAATAGGCTGGGGAGGAAAAAAGAAAAGGCAAGCAAGCAGTCTGAACATGTGCCTCCCACTGCTTCGTTGGGCAGTTCTCCACATGCCTGTAATTCAGCTACCTTGGAAATAAGCTCTGCTGAGCCACAGCAGGACACCAACACTTCCATTGCCAGAGATGGGCACAGATAGAGGGAAGCAACTCCAAGCTTGCCAGGTGGGTTACTGCAGAGCTGCATCTACAGTAACAAAGAGCCTTGGCATGACTCAGGAGATACTTGCTCAGGCACAGCGCTGGGCTAATGTGTGTCTGGCTGATGGAGAAGGGGCAGGTCCCTTGTACCTTCCTTGTCTCGGCCATGGAGAAATACTCGTCTTTGCCCCTGGACAACCACATCCCGAGGAGACCTCCTGATCAGCTGTGAGCAGAAGTAAAACAAAGTTAGAGGGGATGCTGCTGGCAGCTGGCAAGAGCTTGCCTGGCAGGAGGGAACATGGCCTGTGTACTCTCTCCATAATCACACTGGAAAGCAATGCATGTAGCAGCAGGGGAGAGCTGCTTTTGTGTCAGGACAGCAACTCTTCTTTCCTGATAATTTACCTTGGTGAGTAGACATAGTTGGCAGTCAAAATACTGTGCTGAGGGATATGTGGTAACCATCCTATAAGCCTGTACTATGGCTTTGAGCAGCTAAGATGCAGGAAAATGCATTCTGATAATGTAGTGATTAAAATAGAAATACCATTTCTTTCATGCTTCATTTCTTGCCACTGATTACCTAATACTAGGTGCATTTTTTTCCCCTGTGTGTACTTCTGTCTTGGTTGTAGCTCATATTTCCATTTTTTTCCTTTTGTTTGAGACTCAACTATAAGCTCCGTATACTTTAGAATGTGCTTTTTGTCAGAACTTACTCTTTTTTCAGTTTAAAGTGTCTCATGATGAATTGGAATAAAATAGACAAATGCTGTGTGTCTAAGGTGGCAATGAGAACCTGCTTCGAAAGCCAGTAAGACAAGTTCATCTGATGGAAGCTCATCCGTGTGTATCTGGCCCTGACTGTTTTTTGTGATAATTCAGGGATGCTTTTATGGGGTAAGCACACAAGGGTTGTCAAGGCTGAGATGGTGCAACCCTTGCATCATAGTGCGTTTAGGAAATGATCACACTGTTCCCAAAAGATTACATAGAGAAAGGAAAAAATACATTCCTGAACGGGACAGTTTTGAGCCAAGGAGTAGACAATATAAGTTTTCTGTTTTCCTTCTGTTCAGACAAATCACTAGGGCTTTTTAATTATGTTTGCAGTCCTACTTGCTGAAGCTGTCAGCTCTGAAATGTAAGAGGTTCAGCACAGACTCACTTGGCATGGGTTTGAGGGCTTGTCATAGTGTTTTATCCTATTTTTATAAAGGTCATATAAATTGCAAAGTCAGAGCAATAGCGTTGCTACTTATGCCAGTGACTTTTCTCTGAGCTCCCCACCCAAAACAAACTATGCTTTTCAGAACAGTTCTGAACAGTGCGTTGGAGTCCTATGTCCCCTGCTACAGCATCAGCTTCTTACTCTCTCATCTCACAGTGTCACCTTCTCCCTCAGCTCCCACAGGGTCTGTCTGGCCCTTTTTACCCCATACTGTCCCCAGGCCCCAGCACTGGGGTGGGCAAGAGATGGTGTACTATGCTGGGGGTCTTGCAGCTGTGGGGTGCTCACCAGCTGGCCGGGGCGCATGTGCTGATTTGCCTTTAGGCAAGCTGTAAAAAGCAACGCCATTAGCTGTGAGGTCCTGTGGGATGCTGCCCCGTGGCCTTCTCCTTCACCAGGCTGGCATTAATTTTGATATATGGGAAGAAAAGGTTTTTTAAAACAGCTGAAATGACCCAGAGGTTGATTATGTGAACCTGTGTTCACAGGTTCCAGTGTTCTGAATACAGCACAGTCAGTTCATAATCTTACTGTATCAACAGCAGCATTTAGCAACTCCAGCAGAGCAATCGCAGAGGGTCTGGAATGTTTACTACAGATGAGACAAATTTAGTGATGTTTTCATGAGCTCATTAATTTGTACTTATGGTGTTCTCTGATCTTCTGACACACTGGAAGGGTTTTTCTTCTCTGCAGTTAGCCACTTGAAAAAAACAAGAAAAAAGACCTAAATACTTTAAATACATCAAGGCATCACCACAACTAAAATCAAGACCTCACAAATTGTGTTTTAGGATAACATTAGAAACTAGAAGACAAGCAGTATGACTGAAAGCGCATTTATGGTGGACAATACTTTAAATGAAAAACACACGGTATTGATTTTTTAATCAGTGTTGTATGCCCACATATGCTTGAAAAGTTGCTTTTGAACTTGTCACTGGATAATGAGAATAATGTCACAGAGGGGCTGGGTAGCAGTTGCAATTGGATTGAATTTCTTTGCTTCAGGTCAAGCTTTGTGTGTTTATTTATGAACCCCACGGCTCTGCTCTGATCCTGAGCAGCCAGCGCTCAAAGGCTGCGGTTTGCCAGCTGCTCTTCAGCTGGGACCAGCGGGGCTGCGTTCCCCAGTGTCTACTTCGAATCCAGAGCCACCGCAGCCTCTCCAGCTGGATCCGGGCCAGGGCAGGGACAGCAGAGTGGCCCACGCCAGATCCCCACTGCGGGCTCCCCACAGGGCACCCGCTTGGGCTGCTTGGCTCTTGCCCACCAAGAAGGGCTTTCTTTCCTATTTGGCTGGATGCTTGGAGAGCCCCGCAGCTGAGACACAGATCACTAGGTTAGCAGAACAGGCTGCTTGCAGTTTTGAAGGAAAACTCTGAAATGAACCATAAAGCCTTGGCTAATTATTTTTCTTGCTGCTATTGTTTTTTACTGCTGCTGACAGTGGATTTACCTCTGCCCTCTCTCACAGGGATCCTGTTGTTCCATTTAATGCTTCTGTAAAAGAAACTTGTTTTCTAAGGAAGGTGACTGAACTTTTCTGTTTTCCTTTCATGTTTATCCTTTCTCTATCTTTTTGAGACGTCAGCAGGCCTAAAAAAGCTGTTCTTCCAGTAGCTGGAGGCCATGCCCAGTGAAGAGAGTACAAAAGCAATTCCCAAAGCCCCTCCAGCCCTCCCCACGGCCCAGGGCACTGCCTTTCCTCACAAGCCTTCCCCCCGGCGGCAGGGTGTTGGGAGGCCAAAAGTTTTGGTTTTAATTTAAATGTGGCCCTTGAAGTCAGGGTGGCTGCTCAAAGTACCACACATCCTATTCGTATAGCTGCAGTCCTGCAGGGACTGACTTTGATCCAGAGGCTGTGAAGAAAGGGTTTGAATTGCAGCTACGCAGTATGAGCAGTTATATGTTTAATTTGTGCTGCCTGCAGCCTTCTGCTCTTTGTACAACAGCAACGTGAGGAAAAAATCATCCCTCTGAACAGCGTTACTTGGTACAAAAGGAAAATCCTGTCCAGGGCTTGGGTCTCCATGCTGTCTCTGAAGTGAGGTTTGCGGGACCACCTCTCCGGCGAGCCTCGTGTGCCCTCTAGCTGCTGCAGGCTTTCTGGGAAACTGAAATGGCTTCATTTTCTGTAAGCCCCGCTGAATTCCGCTGTTGGAACCAACAGGTAGGTCTTGAAAACAAATTCTTGAATGATTGCAGTTAGAGGAGCAGTAGAGACCAAGAGATTGCAGTTGCCGCTGCCTTGTTTGCCCTGTGATGATCCAATAGAAAAAAATTGTGCTTGCTACTCAGGCCGGGAATTTGTTACTTTAAAAGGTATTTGCCTAGAGTTTACATGTTCAGCTGAAGCAGGGGAGAGTAAGAAGTCAGCACAGTTCCTATGGCATCTAGTAAAATGGAGGGTGCAAATGTGCTGTGGGGTGGGGAGCAAAGAGTTAGAGTGGATGATTTTTTTTTTTTCTTTTTGCACAGGCCTTTTGTGAGATGTTTCTCTGCCGAGAGCACATTGCTGCTGACCCAAGGACATCATTAGCTGGGTCGCTGGTGGCTCTGAGCGCCTTTTGTCCATCCCAAAGGGACCCAGCGAAGGTGGGGGAGCTGCTCCTGCCCCAGCTGCCTTTCAAACACAGCCATAAAGTATGTGAGGGCATGGAGGGTGGGAAAGCACTGTTTATGGTGGCTGGAGGGCAGTGGTGGGGCAGAGGATTTGAATGCAGCAGGGAGGGGATGCTGCACACCAAAATGCCCCTTGTATCCTCTCAGATATGGGTGCTGGATACCATACTGCTGTGACAGAGAAGGGCAGCTGTGCCGTGAGGTGTGGGAGGACCAACACGTTTATTAATTTTTTTAGCAGTCACTTTTATATGGAGCAGTGTTGGGGGATGAGGGGGAGGGGGCAGCACCGTCAGCCTTGGCACTGCCTTTGGGCCCAACAGCTTTGAACAGGCTTAACCGTGAAGTGGTTAATGTTGAAGGGTGGCAGAGCTAGAGGGGTTGGACAGGCACAGCTCAAGCAGCCACAGCTGTGGTGATGGGCCCAGGTGGAGCACATCTGCAGTGATTAGTCCAGGCTGCCCCTGCAGCCACCAGCAGGTAGCCATGGGGTGGGGGAAGGTCCTGTCTTTTGCTGTTTTTGGGGAGGCTGGGCTGCTGAGCATGGTGGCATCTGCCCCCAGTTCACCCCACGGGCCGAGCAGTTGAGGGGGCCATGGGGAATGGTGGTGTTGAGGAGAGGGCTGAGCTTTGCATGCTACTGGCCAAAA
>JAOXNO010000002.1:8077068-8114152 GCA_028565335.1 Limnodromus scolopaceus
GGGCCGAGCAGTTGAGGGGGCCATGGGGAATGGTGGTGTTGAGGAGAGGGCTGAGCTTTGCATGCTACTGGCCAAAATGGTCTTGGGGAGAGCCAGCCGTGCTGCAGGAATGGCTGTGGAGAAAGGGATTGAATGCCTGCTGGGCCGGCAAAGTCAGCCAGTGTCTTCTGGTGCACAGCAACAATTTTGTGAGGGCTGCAAGGCAGAGATCTGGAGGAAGCAGAGGTGGCAGTGAGGAATTTGGGCATGTCCTGGCTGCACCTGGGTTCCCTAATGTGAAGGTAAGGCCATCTTCTCTGTGAGGTCTCTTCTCATGCCAGGTGTGCAGGAAAGTGTAAAATTGTAGTGCTAGAAAGCCTTAAACTGTAGTGTTTCCAGACCTTGTCGTGGGATGCTGCAGAGAGGTAAGCAGGCTAAAAATTTGCACTGTTTTTTAAGTAGTGTTCCCTCTACTAAAGAAGGGGGAATCGGCTCTGCCGTCTGTGCTGAACCAGCAGTCCAACCCCTCGGAAGAGTAACTTCTGCTTTTCTACTACTGAGGGGGGTCTGATTCAGCACCTGTATTTTCTTTTTTGACTTGTGTGTTTTGCTTTTGTTTTGTTTTATACCTACCAAATTTGTATTCAGAATCTCCACCAATTAGATTTAACTGCAGCATTACTTGCTTCATTGTGGCTTATTTTCGAGGAGAGGCTTTGCATCTGAAAGAATTACAATAGAAGATGTTGGATTTAACAGCATCTACATCTTCCCCATTTCAAAGGCTGAGATGGATCTTTGTTCATGTGTTTATCAAAATGACTCTGCAGATCTTATACAAATGAGTATCTGTAATATGTATACATTGTGGGCCATCTCAAAATATTTTACTTACTGCTGCTAGCAGGCAGAACGGACAGCAGGTAGTGTGAGTATCTGCAAACCTGCATTGAAAAATCCTGCTCAAAAGTAAATATTAAGCACAGGATCAGTGTGCTTCAGGAAGCCGTGCTCTTGTGTGTGTGTTAGGTGCCATGGAAACATCTCCTGATGGTAGCAGGTCCGTCAGCTTGTGCTACGTGCCTCTGGAGGCAAGTATTGACTACAAGGAATCCGCTTCTACTAGCAGTTAATTTCTACCTTTGACAAAACCTGGAGTGAAACTACTGGTTAAGATGATGCCTAGCAGTTATGCTGCGATAAGATAATTAACAGAGGAATGGCTGAATGGCTGCACTGAGCTTTGGCCAGATGGCTTGGATTTGTGAGGGGAGGAAAGGCGGTGGTGTCTCCTGAGCAGCACAGCTGAAACACTGACACTCCTGCAGCTTAAAATGGGAGCAGGCGCCTCCCTTTCACTTTGTGTAAGTGAACTTAAATTTGGCTTCTTGGGTCCTTTCTTCCATCCTTTCTTCTGCTTCTTCCCCCAACCCAACTGCTGCATCTGAACAGGGAAAGAGAAAGAGGTATTTAGAGTAATATATCGCAGATACTTTTGAGGCTTTTATTTTTTTTAACACTTCACATCTTGTATATAAAAGTGCTGTAATATACATTTGGTACATGCTGATATTGGTGCTATTAGGGAATTATTAGGCAATTTAGCATTAACACCACATTCTAACCTTGCTTATGTACTGAAGGAGCAAAATGGTGTCTCAGTGCTTGAGGGCATGTTTGTGTGTGCCTGCCATGGCAGGGGGGCTGGACACAGCCTCCCCGAGCCCCGGCTTCTGGCTTTACAGGAGGCGTCCATGGTATGAGCTGAAAAACAGCTTTTCCACAGCGGTTCTGCTAGAAATCTATAGGAAAGTCTTTCCTTTTTCCTTCTGAAAATGTAGTAATAGAAACAATTAAGAAGATGCTAGTTTTGGAGTGTGTCGGGATGATGCTACAAAAAATTAAAATTCCCCTTTAAAAAGAAATGCAGGTACTGTTTAAATATTCCTGATGCAGAGCTGGTAAATCTGGGTGTTCCCAGTTTGGACTTTTGCTCTCATCGCGTGGTGGAAATGGGTTCTTTCCTTCGTGACTGCGAGTGCAGCTGGCCTGAGAGGAAAATGAGGAGAAAACATGGAACAGTGGGTCATGTCACCCACTTACAGGGCAAAGAAGAGGAGAGAAAGAGGATGAGGGAGCAAGGGCTCCTTGCAGCCGGGTGGCATTTCCCCCGTTCTTAAATATGTCCCCCCAAGGTGCCACTTGCAGGGCTGAGGGGCTCAGCAGGCCCCAGCCACGGAACCTTCTGGAACGGGCCCTGCCTGGCCTGGGGCAGCCCCTGCCTCTCCTCACAGAGAGCCCTCAGCTGCCGCCCTGGGCCCAGGCACCCCTGCGATACCCCACTAGCGGTTCAGCCCACACATACTGGGCAGCCTCCCCATCCAGACAGGATCAAAAAGCAGCTCCTGAGTGCAGGGTGTCCATGATTTCTTATGTATGTCTTTGCGTCGGTTATTGGGGTAAGAAATTTGGAATAGCTGGGCAAACAGACGGGAACCCTTTACCAGGCTCGTGCTGTGGCTGCTGCTTAAGTTCCTCTTCTGGCTTCTCCATGAATCTTGCATTTTTTATCTTTGTCAATTGGGTAGAAATTCACAAATTTCATGGGGTTGGAAGGCTGCGCACCAGCATTCAGTCAGCCTTTTCCCTGACTGTTAGGGCGCTTCTTGAGGAAGGGGTTTAGCAATACCTCCTTGTCTTAATTGGAGCATCTGCCCTGACCTGCAGCACCATTTCCTCTGAATGTAGATGTGAATGGGTTATATTAGGATCTACCCCATCACAGGTCCTGTCTCAAGTCTACAGAAGAATGATATTAGTATTTCAAGAATATGCAGTAGAAGTAAAAGCTGTACTAAGATGCTGTCACGAGGACAATAATTTTACCTGAGATGTAGACCTGTGGACCTTAAAATAATAATAAAACAAAAGTTTCTGCTTATCACTTGCCTGCTTTTATTCCCTAGAAATCATTATCCTCTGTGCGAGTCAGGCACACAACAAATAAAATCTCACCAAATCTACAGTGCGGCAGAGAAAAAAGCACATTTGGTGTTCCTCTGGAAGCCCTCATACAGGATGCAACGCAATGTGGAGTTCCTTTTCTTGTAACACAGATGGTGGAGTACCTAGAACTATTTGGTAAGTTCATGTTTTCTCTGTTTGGTCTCTGAAAACTGTTATTCTTTGTTTCAGCTGTACTTTTTAGTACTTTAGCTGCTGAAAAGTTTATTTTTACAATTATTACTCTTTCTTAGAGGAGTTCTTGCTTTTTGAGATCCAGTTCTCATAACACAGGTATGCTAATGCAACCATTGCTTACTGTTTCATATTCCTTCTTAAACAGGTCTAGAGCATGTTGGTATATTTCGAATCAGTGGCTCAGTAAATAAAATCAAGGAATTGAAGCAGAAATACAATCAAGGAGAAAAAGTAGACCTTATTAATGATGGAGATGTTGATTCTGTGGCCAGTCTCCTGAAACTCTTCCTGAAAGAACTGCCAGTGGCTGTTTTTCCAGACAACATCTGTTCTGGCTTGCTAAAAACTTACCAAGGTACAGAACAGGCACCTTCCAAGTTTCTGTCCTTTCTCTGACAGTGACAGACAGTGTATTCATTGCTGCTTCCTATAAATAAGGATTTAAATTTCCTTAACCTGAGATTGACGTTTAATTACTTTTACTGGACCAGTCTTTTGAATTCATTAAGGCTTTTGGGCTCCTCAACATCCTGTGGGGATTGCATTCTTCAATCCAATCCTGTATTCTTTGAGAAACTACCTCTTTTGCATGCTTTCTTTTTAAATCGAATACCTTACTTGTTACTGAGATTAACATTTTCAATCTGATCACCATCATAATGTTGCTTGTGCCTTTACATAGCCACTGCCTCACTTCTCTCTTTTCCAAGCTGAAGCTTCTTTTTCTATTTAACCTTCCCTTTGTACAGGAGCCTTTTTGTACATCCCTGTTCCTAGTTAGTACTTTTACTGGTTTTCTTAGAGTCCTCTTGGACAGCAGTGTGTGGAGCTGCATGAAGCTTTCAAAATGCGAAGCCAAGTTGAGTACCTATAGCAATACACTGTCGACTTCCCTATTCATGTCTATAAGGGCTGAGCTAATGCATCCAGATGATTCTGCCCAGTGATTTTTGAGTGAAAACTAATTCACGTGTTTGCATACAATACATGGGTTTTGTAGGTTACATTGCATGTTGATTTTGTTCAAACTTCATCTGCTGAATGCCAAGTTAGGTAGGTGCTTACCAAAAAAAATGGAAAGGAAGAAGAGAGAAAGGAATCCTTTTCATCAGCTACGAAAGTATATGCTTGAAAGATCTACAGTTTTTTGCGAACACCTTGTTTTGACTCCCCTAAACCCTCTTACTGTTCTTTTTTTTTCTCTTTGTATTTTTTTCTCTTCCCCCATTTTCCCCTATCCCATTTTCCATATCTCTCATTAATAGGTTGAGCACTGTGGCTTTTGGCCTTTATGAAATGTATTTTTTAGGGCTAAAATAGCCCTTTGGGGCATGATTTGCTATTCACAATGTCAAAGCTATACAGACGTGTCCTGGTGATCTATGGCCAATTTGTGCATCAGCTGCCAGTTATTGAGCAGTACTGTCATCTCAGTTCTAATAACTAGGAGACTTAATCATACTATTTCTGAACTGCTGATCAAATAGAGTTGTTTCTGACCAACACTCTGAAGAATGAGAACCAAGAAAATGCTAAGTATCCCCAATTTAGATTTTTAAGCATCTCTTGTGTAACTGCAGTTGCATATTTATAGAGCAAAAAAGTTTTGAGACTGAGACCTACCAATTAGTCAGGAAATGAAGATGATGTGGGGCTGAAAGGGTACAATTTCTTATTCCTCCTAATGAGAGTCACACAGCATGTGTAAAATCTCTGGGGATAGTCAAGGCTGACGATCTTGTGTCACCTATAAAGGCAGCTCTAAAGATTCAGGTACATGACTATTGCCTGCAATTCCATTAAAAAAGCAAGTGCTAGATGATTCTGCCGTAACAGGAAGAATAGCAGAAACAGTGCATATAAAACTCAATGTCTGGAAAATCCTTGGAACTTAATATGTGAAAATTATTGTCAAAATTTAGAGTACAAATTCTTTATTTAGGACATATTTATTCTTTACTTTGTTCCTAATATATTTTAAAACCTTGCCTCTTTCTCAGACCTATAATAATGCCTATGATGGAATTGTGTTATTATTAGGAATATCTATGTAATAACTTTTCTTTCCCCACCTCCCCATCCCTCCCCAGAGCACAAAGTCCACACAACAGAATGCATAGAGAACCTGAGACAGTTGCTCAGCTGCCTGCCCAAAGCCCATCAAAACCTTCTTCAGTTCCTGTCTGCTTTCCTGTTAAAGGTGGCAACATACAGTGCAGTGAATTTCATGACTCTGGAAAACTTAGCCATTGTGTTTGGACCTGCTCTTTTCAAGTGAGTATTCTCTATTTAGTTACCTTAAATAGTGCTACTAGATCACACTTTACAATGAGACTTCCTGTCATAACTGTACATCCAATAGTAAGTGCAGCACTTTGAAAGTTAAATGCTTATATACTATATTATAGGCAGATGTGACAGATTTTGAGCTGGCTGACCATCTTCATCCTGTTGTGCACTTGACTGTTCAGGGCCAGCCTCAAGTAAGAAGCCATCTGAAAAGAAGAGGCATGAGGGATGGAGAGTTGTTTAATGAGAACTACTTCTCTTTTCTTAGCCAAGCTAAGTGCTGGCTGTGGAGACTACTTAGTTGTTAGCCTTGATTCTGAAAAGCTAGGGCTGACTTTGGCCTTGTAATAGCATTTGATATATCTCCTCTATCAAGAAAGAGCAGTAGCTCATTCTGCCCTTGCCACTAAAATGCAAGTTAACATTCAGAGACCAGCTGAGCTCACAAACAGTGAGTGCTTGGCTGAAGCTAAAGGTGAGGTGTGTTTGGGATGGTGGTGAGTGGGTACATAACTGGACGCTAAAAAAGAAAGGTGGAAGGGCATATGTCATGCAAGTCAGGGTGGTGAGAAGGAACAGCTTAAAGTGACCTGATAATGGAGGATTTTCCAGTGAAGCTGGAACTATTTAGTTCTTTATCCTATCCTTTGTGTTGACACTAGAGGATGTTAAAATGCTTATACCTGTCTTATAATTTGTGAACCTTTGTTTTAGTGGATCATAGCTATTCCAGCTTAATGCCACTTTGCAAAACGTATATGTTAACAATTAGTATTTTCTATGCAGTAAAAAAAGCCTTGATGTTTTTTACTTTTTTTTTTTTGTATGGTAAGCCAAGCAAATGAAAACATATAGTCAGCAAAATTGGTACCAAACATATAAGAAATCAATGACAGGCTTTGTTTTGGGGAACTGCTCTCTTTGTTGCTGTTTCCATAGCTCTCTATGGTTGTGTCTGTTTACCTGCTCTGTGGGCTTATCACCAGATGAACCAGTGTATACCCTTTGCAGGTGATGTAATTAAGAGAACCCTTACTTTAGCAAAAGTACAGCTAGGGACAAGAATCCAATGACATGTGGAGTTATGCTGTTCACTCCTGTGAAAACAGACTTCACCATGGAGGATATTCAGTGATGGAACAAAGCAGTTCTACAACCAAACCCCAAGTTCCTTAATATCAGCATGCTAAAATTAGTAAATGAGCGTAGGCAGATGAGGTTTACTTCCCAGTGTCTGGATTAGTTGTGTGGTGATACCTCTAAACAGGTAAAAGGTTGATGCCAAAAGGCCTTCACCAAAAATCTATCCCTTAACCCCAACACTGAGGACTGCACTGACTGTCGCTCTCCTGCCATCAGGCCCCTTTGCTATCACATGGGGCTTCTCTGCACACACACACATGCAAGAATACTTTTTAAATTCCTTTATCTGTGTTCCCAAATCCTCTGAGTGTGTGCCTACTAATTTCTGTATCTACACACAAGAATCCAGGAGGCTCCCTTATTGATTGATGAGCTGTTTCAGTTTTTAAGCAAACCATTCTGTTTTGGGAGATGGTCCAGCTACTTCTGAACATGCCCTTTTGTCTGTTTTTTAAAGTACACTTAGTGCTAAACTAAATGCTTGTGGCAATGACCTGTCTGAGAAGCATTGAAAATGATCAGCATCAGGTTTCCCTGCCAGAGTGACTGTCATGACAACACAGCTACCATAAACAGAAGTATATCTGCCCTGTGAGCATTAACTTCAGCTTCTTACAGTCATTCTGATCTCACCAGCTCTAAGAGAGAAATCAGTAAGCCTGGAACTCATTTTTTGTAAGGTGTGTAACTAGTGCTGTCCTTGGAGAGTTACCTCCTAGGATTATGAAAAATCACCTTTTTGGTAGTTGGGTGGAGAGGAGAGCCTTGCAACTGAGACTTTCTCTCGGTGACATTGCTGTACCACTTCCTGCTGAGTGACCTGAGGCCTCAAATGATTCACAATAAACCATTTGTATTGTCCTGTACAGCAGGAAAATTCAAGGTAGTCTAATGCGGCAAACTGTATCTGCCGACACAGGGAATAAAGTCATAAATATCCTTTATCTCTTTCAGATCAAGAATTAGTGCAGTTAACTATCGCATTATGAAACATTTGGCAGCCGGAGTATAGATTCACTGGAAAGTGAGACACATTGGGTAGTACTTGCTATAGTTGTTCAGTCAGAACGAGAAGGTTATGGAAAAAACAACTCTAGATCTAATCTGCAGAAATGCATACCCCGTGCAATTGTTGGAAATAACCTTCTGGATGTAATATCAGCTCCACTTACGGCACTAATTCATTGCAGGTGCTAAAACTGTTCTGCATCTATTCTGGTAATCTGTGTTTTTGTGCAATTACTTTTCCATTCTTTGACATTAAACAAATAAACTAGGCTGTTTATAAGCCTTTTTACTTTACATTTTTGATCTATTTATATTCAAGTGTAAATTCTGTCTATGATTATCACCTGTCTCAATCTGTTGACGCTTTTATTTGTGGAGACTTGTCATGCTTATAGTTTCATTGAAATGACTGAGTTGGAATATTCAGTAGTTGGAACACAGAACACATACAGACCTTGGGGACACACAATTGGAATATAAAACTTGCTGCTCATTATACCTTGCAAGCCAAAACTGCATATACTTCACAATTAGTAACTATGGTAGTTGCAACACAAAAAAATATAAGCCTTAGCAGAAGTATTATATTGGAAGTCTAGTTACAGGATCACAGAGAACACCTGCTATCATGAATTTTAAATGCTAGGAAACTAATATAACTGTTTATGTGAAAACTGAATGTTAATTAAGCTGGTTTTTCTCTATTTTTAATCTGTTGCAGCCCTATACTTTGATACTACTTGTACTTATTATTTAACCAAAATCTTCATATTGGAATTATTCTGTTATATTATTAGTATATATGCTTCCTGTCCCCGTTCAGGGTGGTGGGACCCAAAGTGGGGATAAGAAAAGAAGACATATTTCAGAAAAGCATAACTGAGTAAAATGTTTAATTTTACTTTTAGTTTCCTTTGCAAACCAGCTCCTTGTGATTTCTTATACTGATCTCCCTCCTTCATGCTATTTTTCGCCTGCGAGACTGAGTTAACCCATCTTCATGCTGTTAAATTGCTCCACTAACACCTTTCAGATTCCTTTTCTTTTAGATTTTTGAACCTACCATCTGTTTCTTATCTTTTGAGACTTCAATCTTAATATTTGCATGATGCAGCATTCATGTCCTTGCCTCCTTCTAGGTAAGAGGAACCAAAAGCATAACTTGTAGATCAAACATCAGGATGGCTACTACTCCCTACACTTTCTGTGCTAAGCTCCACTCTTCTATCAATTTCTACCGTTTATTTCTTTCTGCTCATCCTCTGAGCTATTTATTTCTGTTGCCGTTCATTCTTCTTGTGAGCTGTTTGATGTCTCTCTAAATGCCGACAAGAATGTACTGCTTTGCTTCTATCAGAGATTCAACTGATGTTACTTAAATTTCTGTGGGTACTTCATTATGCCTCATCTTGGAAAAGAGATTTCTGCTACTAACCTCAGTAAGTAATTCTTGCATGAGTGTACAAGGATACTAGCCAACCAGCTGTTTGCTTCTACTCACTTTGAGTCATTCTTTCTGTAAATTTGCAGCAAGCCTCATACACAAGCCTCTGCCAGCAGGGAACCTTGGCAGATCTCCTGAAAAAAACAAAGACAAGGGACTGTATGGATTTTCTAGCTTGCACTTTGTGGCAAAGCAACTTTGAAAGGTTTAGGGTCAAGGAAACCAGTAGCTGATTCCTGATGATCAAGTTTGATTTGTTTCTTATTTGTAGTGAGTGTTCTCCTGTGTTTGATTTGTACTACAGCTGATTACAGGAGTTTTATGTGAAGTGTAGAATATACTCCAGTAGCTGTGCTCTTCCTAGGAATATGTTCCTGATTCAGCAGTGTGTGAACATGGTTTCCCTATTGTCAGCCTGATAATATAGTTTCTGCTAGCAGCAGAAGTGTCTGAAGAGGCAGGAAGTGATTGTTTTACAAAACTAATTGGAAGTCACTGTGGAAGGTGGTTGCAGAGGAAATTAAAAATGTATTTTCTATATTTGGAATACCCATCTGTTGCCACCCATGAATATCTGTGAACGAGCAGACATTGATATTTGGAGTCAGCTGTAGGGTTGCATCCCAGAGTATAGATTAGATTTATTTTAAAATGAATTCAGAACTGAGCACCCAAAGCATAGGCTGCTAGTAAGGGAAAGTAGGACCCAATAAGTAGGGTGAGAGCTCTTTATCTTCATTCTTCATGAACAACTTGTGGAGTGCTCCTTGCTAGTAAGGAGTTAACAGCTGACAGAATGGATTCGGAAACATATGTCTAAGTTAAAGAAAGAAGCTGAAAAAGAAGGCAAGTGACTAAAAAGATTGCTTGTATGGCCTGCGAGTAGAGGGTGTTAATGTTTGGTTAAGCGATGAATTCTGTCTTAGGACCCTTGTATGCAGGCAAGGCTGTTGCTCGGTCAAGCACGTTTTACATGCAGGCTTGCTTTTTGTGGAGAAATTGGGTCTGTTCTGAGAACAGGAGGAATCTAAGAAGGAGAAATGTTAGCCAGCCCTGAAGAAAGATGTGATGATGCAGTAGTTTATCTTGTAGATCTGTCTACGTTGTACCTGACTGTAACTCTGCTTAAACCATCATCTTTCAAAGGGAGCCCAAATTCAAGTTCTTACAGAAACAACAGTAAGTTTACAAAAGGAGAATGTGAATGAAAGCAATTGGACCGGGCCAGTGCACATATTTGTACTTCAAAATCACAACTTAATAATGAATGTGGTGATTTGGCAAGCAGAAGACTGGTGTGTGTATGGCTCCACATTAGTCTCCAGAGTTTATGAATTTCTTGTTTAAATGTTAATATTGTCCTGGGTGGAACTGAGTTGGTGCAGCATAGCTGGATAAGCTGGATTAAGGTGACAGCATTTATGTAAATGTCCTCCAAGCTCCCAAACAGTTCATGGGATGGGGAGTGAGGTGGGGAAATCCACAGTTCCTTCAGGGAATGAGATTAGAATCGTGTATGAAGAATCCCCTGACTTCAATTAAATTATTTCAACTTAGTCTTTTTGTGTGAATAGTACAAGTTCAACTACTGTTTATTTAAAAAAAAAAGAGGGGAAGAAAAAAAAAAAAGAAAAAGAAAAAACCCACACCAAAACCTGTAACAGGAGCATCTGAAAGTTCTGCTGCACGTGCCTGATATCTATGAATTCATAAATTATTACACTGAAACAGCTTCTTACCTATGGTTTTTTCTTCTAGGCAGTTCTGGTAATAAGACATTCTAACCATCAAGGTTCACCTTCATAAACTAAGCTAGAACAAAAAACCACCTTTCTTCCAGCCTCAGTGCCAGTGAGTGATGGCAGTTTTCTAGTGCTTTTTTTTGTCCTCTGCATCCTTGATTTTTATGAACTTTTCATGGCTGAGTTACTGTCAAGTTCTAGCTATTTTGTTGTGCTGCCTCAAAGATTCATTGTGTTGTGAATTGCTACAACAAAGTGGGGTTCCATCACTGTGAGGCTCCCAGTGTTGTGAACTCACCAAATTAAGTCTGTCCCTCTCCCAACAATTGATCGTGGGAAAAGAGGCTGTCACTTTGTTTTATCCAGTCTTCTAGCCGGCTGCTTTTCTGAATTATCCTGGGTAGTGGGGTGCTCCCTGTGTGACTTATTATTAGCTCCTGATCTGAGAGCTCCAAAACTTAATCCATCATCTTTTCCCTTAGAATCCCTGTCAGTCCTTTGGCTTGTGAAGAACAAAGGCTTTACAATGGCCTCCTGCTGTATTTGCTTCAACATCATGAGGTGCTTTTTGTTGACCTGAGCCCTTGTTTCTCACAAAGACAAGCAGATGGCCTTCAGGTAAGAAAGTTACGTTAATTTGTTCAACAAGTAATCAGAAGTTTTTCATTAGGTTCAAACCTACAAGTGGAAATGTATTTGCTTATACATAAGGTCATTGATGACTACAGCTTATTGTCAGCAATGTAAATATTCATCATATACCTAAGCTAGAGGGGAAACACGAGTGTTTAAAATTCTGATTTTGAAAAAAAAAAAAAGGTAAATGCAAAAGTTAAAGGTCAAGAATAAATTCCCAAGTTGTTCCACTTTAAATATCTTAATGCTGAGCTTTGTTAGATCAAACCCACTGGATTTTTCCTCTAGTGAAGCACTTCTGATTTTGTGTGTGTGTGTTCGGCTGTACAGTGATGACGCAGGAAAGCAAAACCAGAAGGGTGAAACCCCTCTCACTTTTCCAGAGCTCACTGTGTATGTTTCAGCCTCTCCTTGGGTATATTCTCTTCTAAAACATTGCTAGTACTTCAATTCCTTTTTTGCCTTTTTTGTCAAAAACCTCCTGCTGGAAGAAACATGATAGACAAATTCTGGTTTAGGGGCAGGATCAACATAAGTCTTGTTTTCAGTTTATGGTGTGATGTGTCATTTCTGCTTAACTTGAAATTGATTTTTAGAACGAGACAGGAAAGAAATGTGGTAGCAAAACCCACAGTTTAGTACTGCACCATCCAGTTACCACGCATCCTTGCAGTTCATGACTGGATGGATAGCAGTGTGCCAAATCAGGTGAAGGATTATAAGAGATTTGCATTGTATGTGATTGTAGATTATGCTGCTCATGTTTGTGACTCCTTAATTTCCTGGCTTCTTTCTCCAAGCATCTCTGTTAAGGAAAAAGAACAAACTTGTAATGTGAAGTCAAATTCAGCATTTAGAGCATATTACGTATCCCGAACTGAATATTGAGACTCTAATGCTCCTTGAAACCTCTCTTTTAAAATAAATCCTGTACAGCCATAGGTACAGAGCATAAAATACACTGATACAAGGATGTTTCTGAAATATTCTTGCTATGTCACAGGACACAGCCCAAAGCCTAAAACTAGGGTTGTTTTGCACAAAGGCAGCGTTGGAGCCCACACCTCCATCAACCCTTACTCTCAGAAGATGTCCCAGGTCACTACCATCTTTGAGAATTCCTGCAACATGTGCTTAAATGAGTATGCAAGATCAAAATATTACTTGTCCCATTATATCTGCTTCTGCTTACAAAACTGGAAGAAGCATCAGCCACTAAAGGAAATTGGAATGGTATTAGAGAAGCCAGGAAACCTGGTTTTCTACTGCAGTGCTTTGGTTTTAGAAGCAACTTCCCTCCCTATAATTCTGCAAAATGTCACAGACTGTCTGGGATTGTGGTGATGTGGGAAAGAATTCTGCTGAAAAGATCCTTTCAAGTTCTTTAATAAAACCTCAGACAAGGCATAGCCATGAGGCACTCTCCTGCTCTGAGGTAAGCTTATGAAAGAATTCTCATCTGTGGGTGAGAAGGGAATTCAGTATTCTGTGGCTGATCTTGTTTTCGTAATTTCTGGCAGGAAACCCAGCACATTGGATAGGTACCCTTCATCTTTCATAATATAACAATTGCTCAAAGTCCACTAAACTGGAAACATCAAAGTTAGGTTTACAAACTAAACACATTAGAAGTCTTGTTCTAGTTCCAGCAAAGCAAGCGAAAAGTGAAATGGCGTACCTGGCTCAGATCCCTTGTTTCTTCCTGGAAATGAAACTTGCTTTTATTGGCTGTTTCTCATGAAATAACTTAAAGAAGTTTCACAGATACTTGCATTTGGACTGCTTAATTCCTGTGATATTTTTGTTGTTGAGGTGCCTTTTTTTTCCTACTTCAACATTGTATGTTACCCTAATTATTTGAGCTTTAACAAATTAAATTCATACCAATCTGGCAGGCATGCCATACAGCTGACATAAGCTTAGCGTTCAGTTGCATCTTTGTTAGCCTGAGATGGACAAGACCAATTGTTTCTGAGCAGAGGTCTCAGTATCTTGAAGTGCCAGAGTCATCCCACCTACTCTACCTCTGCAGGCTGATTCAGGCTGACAGACTGGAAGAAGAATTTGCAAGTTTTTGAAAGGCACCAGTCTAATAGTTTGGAACTATTACCCTGGCTGGATTGTAGACTACTCACAGCCACTTATTCCATCTAAAGAGAGTGGGTTAAAAGATATGTCCAAGCTACTGTGTATTTTAGCTTGTCCTTTTTCCTGGCCACTGTATGTTGTACATTTATTTCTTTTCTTAGAATGGAGTTGGAATGCTGTAAAATCCTGCTAGAGTTTCTTTTCTTAAAGTTATCCTATAACCTTCTGTCCTAGCTCACAAAGTGCACTGGTACTAAATAGATTTTTCTGTTTGGGTTAAATCCTTCTTTAAAAAGAGGTTAGACAACACTTGGTGTTTTTTGTGACCTGAGGCCTCTCTAACTGTGTTTAACTTTGTTGAAATGTATCACTAGCTGTGTTGGAGGTGTACAAGTTTAGCTTAACTTTTATACTGTAATTAAATTATGGACCAAACCTTGCTGATAGCAATTTGTCTGCCCTCATCACTTGTGAATCTTTTGTTCTAGACAAAAGTTGACTATGGAATATTTTTTTGCATCTAATCCAAGGGTGGTTTTTTGCATCTCCTTTCTGTACAGAAGTCATAGGTAAATCCATCCCGAATTTTGCACGCTACCTTTGCCTTGCAAACAAATAGAAGCCTGACTTTGTGGGTGCATGCAAGCCACTGCATGTCTCTCCATCAAAGCAAGGGATTAATTAGAAGAAAAGCTTACACCCTGTTTTCTTTTCTTCCCTTGTCCTTTCATGTATGTTTCACTATATATCAGTAAGGCTGCAGAGACTGCTTATTCCCATGTAGCTACTCCCTAGGATTGTGGAGCCCCACTATAAAGGGATTGCAGAGATCCAGAGGGCTGGGGAAGTGGAGCTGGATGCTCTCCTGGACTTGCAGGTTGACCGCAGACACCTCAGAGTGAATTTCTGAAACTGCAGTGTGGTTTAGAGTTGGTCAGAACAATGCAACTGAATATTTCATGGATACTTTATCTACTCAAATTATGGTTTTGTTGGGAAGGCTTTTGTGGTCTGGAGACTTCACCAATCTCAGGTTTTTAGCCTTTTCCAATGAGAAGATGGATGTTTCGGCATTAACCCTGTTTTGTGAAAAAGTGTACTTCACTCTCATCTGAAGTTGCCATAAAAAATAAATTATTGTCTCCCAAATGGGCTGTCCTCAATCTGGAAGACAGTAATAATTTAACTGATGTTGTCCTTTGCTAATCCCATGACAATGCTTGTGGAATTAGTTGAAACCATTCAGAATGAACAAACAAACAGACATTATCTCATGGTCTAGAATACTGAGATTTCCAGGTTAGACTAAATTGTCTTGTCAAAATAATCTTTTATGGGTAGGGGAACATAATTCCAATTCCTGTTTGTGGCTTTTAATAATTTTTCCGAAGTTTAAACTGGTAGAGGTCTTGATTATTTTGTTTCATTTGAGTTCTTTGCTTAGCAAGGATAACTTTTACTTGGGTTTAGATGTAAACATAATAAATCCTGTGTGTACCATGTGAACTGCCCGGAGATTTGTCAATGTTTCCGTAGAGTTTGCTGTTACATTATAGAAAGATTTCTTCATATTATTTCCCATCCCACTGAAGAAGTATTTTCCCTAACACTTGTAAATTTTGCAAAAACATGGACTCATTAAACATTAAGTTTTACTTGTGTATTTGAGTACTGCCCAAACCAGAAGACTGGATAAAAAATGTCATATGTTGAGGATCAAGTAGGATCTGGGTCTGTGCAAAAATTGTGGCCAATAGATTGTAAGGCTGTATATTTTATTTTTTTTCCTTCTGGATAAACAGTGCAGAATATTTTACTGACTGTAGGCATAAGGATTTGATAAAACCTTCTGTAGCCTAGGCAAGTGTGACTTAAAACAACAAAATTGGATGTGTCTGGAGTACTCATTACTCATTCTAGGTCTTCAGGGCTGGAGTCCTGTCTTTCTGCCTGTCAGTGGAAGGAACAGGGCACAGAGAGTGCGAGGTGCTATTTCTGTGCTGTGTTTGTGATCTGCAGCAGACTGTCCTTTGTACTGGAGATCTGTAACTTGGAAACGACAAGCATGCCTGGTCTCTGCTTTTAGTGGACCGTGGGGTGTGGAGGGAATGTCACTGAGTTAATGTTTGCTCCAGCAAAACTGAGGGTTTCTCTTGACTTGCCGTTCAGGTGCTCTGGGACACTGCTGTCACGCTTTAACTCCTGGATTTTGCCACTATCTACTCTTCTCCCTTCCCCCCTTCTCCCTCCCACCCCTTCCAGTATGTAGATTTTTGTAATTTAAATTTTTTTTCTGGGAAAGTCTGCACATGGTCAGCTGTGCTTTACTGTAACAAGCAGCTTGAGCACAGAAGAGGGAAGCTGGTCAAACTGAAATCCTGAGATTCTTTAATGCAATCGATAATACAAGAACAGAGCTCAAGGTATCACACTAGCTGATTACATTGACCACTGTCTGTCATTCAATAATGATATAAAATGTATGAGAGGGGAAGGTCTTTCTAAAACTAGTAACTGATACAGGCCCTTCCTGGCTTGGAAAATCTGTTTCAAAGGCAGTATGCTGTATGGAAACCAATTCAGTGGAGACTTGTCTTTGTTACTTCTCAGTCTGTGGATGCCCATTTTCAGTTTTGCTGTGAACAAAGCATCTCAAAAGTTCCTACCATAGTCAGGCTCACAGAACTTATGTAGATTACATATTAAAGAGTTTTATCTGCAATTTGTGAAGGAGAGTAATACCTGATAAGTTCAGAGCGGCAGCTGGTTGTTTTGCTTACTAAGACCAACTACACTACAAAGAAAAGGATTAGAATTAATCAGGTAGTGTGCACATTAGGGTAATGCAGATTTCTGCTTTCAGAGCATCTGTGTGGTCTTCCTCTGGTGTTTAAAGGATTTACAACAACACCTAAAGCTAAGACTTGCGGCTCTGAGATTTTCAGGCACCTCGAGATTGCGATAGAGGATGGAGCCAGCAGCGTTTTCTTCCACTTGGTGTCAGCGTTGTTCTCTCTCACTTCAAAGCCATTACTTGCTTTGAACATAACCCTTTAATAGGTTCTGAGTTCCTATTTTAAAATAGGGTATTACATTTCTATTTTTGTAACGTATCAGAACATCAGCCTGTTTCTTCCTCAGATAATTACTGGTATTGCAGAGGCATGAAGGAAGGGTATGAATTCACCTCCGAACCACCATGAAATGCAAGCCTTTTTATTTTATACTTATGTCACCTTCTTTACCTCAGCAGGACTACCAATAAAATCTCTAACCACTTTTGGTTTATTTTTCTTTGGTGTACATGAGCAATTTGATTTGTTTGCTGATGATCAGAGCTTTTTGGAAAAAACAATGTTAGAAGTGAAGACTTTGATAGGAAAGTCATCCCTTGGGAAATTAAAAGTGTTTTTACTGAAAGACTTGGGATATGTAAGCATCAAAATATTTCAGGCTTTTTACTTGTCATTGGCTGTAATAGTAGAGGAACAAAGACGTTATTTTAAACCTTTACTGGCTTTTCATTTCATGCAATGTTAGGGATGGGAATTGGAACTGTTTTCATTTTAATCAGAAAAGCAGGCAAAAAGTGTAGAGTAAAATACAAACCTGAAAAAGATTTCCACTGTCAGAAAAAAAAATCAAAATAAGAAAATGCCATTTTTCATTTAACTGTAGTTAATTGTTGTTAGTTGCAGAGCTGTGCAACAGTGAATTTAATATATTCTGAATGCACAGATTCCCCTCAAGCTGCCTCCCCCCTCAGCAATTCCTAGACTGCTTTGTTCCTCTTTAATTAGTTTATTTCACCTATTCTAGCGAAGATGCAAACATGCTGAAGTACTTAAACAACATGAATTGAGGGAAGAATAGGGTTAGCACTTATCATAGTTGCATGCAGAAAGACTTGGCTGAATCTTGAAAGCATATTAGGATGTTATAGCATAATGCAGTTTCACTCCCAGTTTATTTGGGGTTTTGCTATAGAGCAGACTCTGCAGTATTTAATTTCTTTGCTTCAAGTAAAAAGGGAAATAGATGTTCATGAGTCAGCATTTCTGCTAAATAGTTTCCAGAACTTTGAAACTAAATACTGGTTACCTTTATATTTTGCTATGAAAAACGGAAGGGGTAAAATATGCCTGTAATAAAAATACAAATGCACTTGAGCCAAAAACTTACTAAACAAAAGGAAATGTATGGCAAAGTTGCATGCTGCACCTGTTCCCTAGGGTTCATGATTAGAAAAGTTTGATCCAAGTTATTCTGATTTACTGATAGAACTTCTTCTTTTTTCCTCAAAACAAAAACAAAAAAAAAAAAAGAGAGAGATTTGTGGAAAAACAAATGGAAAAAGCCTGTAGAGTATTATGGAAAAACCAGTATACCTCAGAAAGTTTTAATAAGAGAAAATAAACACAACACCTCCATATGTACTTTTTCCCTAGTGCATTTCTAGTCAGTTCAAAGACTATTTTTAATTTAAGAAAACATTACTGCAGTTTGTCTTTGCACGCATGAGTTGTCTTGCGTGGCTGGTAATCTAGATGGACGCGTGAAGCTGAGGTTCTGTCAACAACGTTAATTCTGACCTTTCAATTTTCACTGACCGTCTGCTTTAATTAGATGTTGCCATATTCCCAGAGGACTGCAGATGAGCATGCAAGGATTCTGGCTAGTAAAGAAATAATAATGTGTGCCTTAGGCTATTCTGCCAAGTTTGAGGTAGTCAGCTGTGCCTGGAGATGATCATGTTAAAGGATGCTGATCAGGACTGAATTTTTCTGTAAGCTGTTAGGAGGACAGGGAAATACTTGAGGGGCTGCTGCTGTTTGATCTAGCATTGCTTCCAGTATGCAATTGGAGGTTTGCCTGGGAGTTGCTTGGGAGTTGCTGGTGTCACTTGGCTGCATGAGAAAGCAGCTGTAGGAGCTCAGCTTTTGATTACTTCGGGAGACCCCTCATGCCAGCATCCATGCATGGAGAGCTGGGCAGAGAGGGGAACCAAATCCACGGGTTAAAACTGACCTCCCCTCCATCTTGCCCATGGGGTGGCCGAAAGATGCAGAGGTTTGCCAAGAAGAGAGCCGCCGGGATCTCTGCCTGGCATAGGCAGGAGAGGGCCTGGGTGCTGTGTTAGGGAAAGGCTGAGCCCTCTGTAAACCCTGCAGGCATCGGAATGGTAAAGCTACACAAGATAAGTAGAGGAGAGCAAAAGATGACATACACACTGTAACTCAAAACCATGCAGTACTTCTAAAAGGATGTTTGTCTTTTGCATATTTTCACTAGGAAAGTATAGCAAGCAGTGTACTGCTTAATTGCAAGGAATAATGGATGAGTAGAATATTTCCTTGATTAAATATCTGATCTGCTGCTTTATTTTTCTTAAAATTCTTTCTTTCATGTCCTTAATGTTTAGTCTAACCAAATTCCTAGCTATTTGGCTAATCATTTTTATTCCATAATACTTTCCGTGCTTAACCAAAATGCTCTTTGTGGTGGGGTACAGGAGGAGAGGAAGATAAGCTGTATTCAAAACTAATATTAAATGGGCTGTAGAACAGTAAAGAGCTGTATCTATTTAATTACCCTTTGCAACAATTATGGACGGTTTGTATTAGACTCTTAAGCAACATGTGAAAACTGCTGTTGGCAGACTAGCAAGATGCTGTGTTCTAGATAATCAGTGAGCTGTGCATGCCTTTCTTTTCACTTGCCCTTAGTAATTTGTGTGTTACAAAGAAAATAGTCTTTTCTTCTTGCAAGTTGTAGAATAAAGATGCTTCTAGCAACTTTGTAGTCACATGCAAACTTGCCAGCTAAAACAAGATCTCCTTCTGGATGTGCCTGGAGCAGGAGTTAGTTATTAGCAGCAGCAAACAAGGTTGACTTCTTTTCCGTGTTCCTTATCCCCTGCACTCACATGGTAGCAAAGTCATTGGTCTCTTTCTGGCCAGAGAGAGCATAAGTAGATGAAATCTAGATCCAGATCCATGTAAATGTAATTCCTTATAAAGTCTACCTGTTTCTAATGTCTATAGCAAATCCAGATCCATGTAACTGTCAGTCTTTAGGAAGACTGTTTGTTTCTAAGGTCTATAGGAAAACAAGGAGGAGATGAATTCATTTGTATGCTTGAAATTCACAGATATGCTGTTCCTGAAAAGTGTCCTTAGGGATCTCTTAAACTATGATTTAAAAAACAAAACAAAACAACAAAAAACAAACAACTTTGTCAAAGTTTTGCTCTGATTTATGTTTTTCAACCCTTTGCTGATACCTGAGATACAGATTTCTAAATGTTGTTGCTGCGTTTTCCTCTAGTGAAAACTACTTTATTTCTTTAATGGAGAGAAATTCATATTGAGTCAAAATCAAAGAAAAAGTACAAAAAACTTCATGTGCAGAAGAGGACGGTAGCACGTTTTATATTCTTATTAAGCTGTCTCTCTTGAGAAGCTTGGGACTGCCACAGCCACTCTAGGAGAGGCAAAGAAACTCTTCAAAGTGGGATATGGTAACTTCAATTAAAGGACAGGTCAGCTCCTAAGAATACTAAGGGGAATGATGGATCTCTTCAACTTCTTCTAGCTTAATAGATTCTACAATACATAATGTTCCCTTCTTTGAAAATTTTATATAGCATGAGACTTCTTTTTTTTAATGAAAATTAACTTCAGAGTTGAAAGGCTGCTGCTGTCCCTGAATGGTCTTCAATTGTAGCTTTTCAATTGGTCGAAAGGGAGAAAAAAATTAGCAGTGGAAAAGGGAAGAATATATTAATTCTTTGTTATCAACTTACAAATCACTTCAATGAAGAAGTTGAGCATGGTGTCCTCATCTCACCCTGTTGCAGCTCTTCCACTCAGAACAAACTATTAATTCTGGAAACTGCTACAAGGTCTTCAGGTTTATCCCTTTCCCTTATTTTCCCTTCTTCCTCTCTCTACCAACCTTTTGTTTCTTGAAGGTGAAAAAGTGTTTGTTATGTAGTTCTTTGAAACCGTTGCTGTTACAAAGGAGAACAAACACTTGGCATTAGAGAGATTCTTTATTTTTATTTCTTGTTCCTCATTAAATTAAAACCAATTGGAGGAAATTTTCACTACTCCGACCCACTTCACACCTGTTAAGCTATTGGCTCTTTATGTAATATGACACTAAAGCAAGAAGTCACCTATCTATAAATTGGGCATTGCACTGATGGAGGTCTTGAGAAAAAATATTGGCTTATTATTTCCTTGTGCTCTGCACATCAACAGGCAACCTCCCACCGTAGCAGTAGCAGAGAACATGTTCCATTGTAAATAATGCTATGCCAGTTCTATTACTCTAGGTGGTGCTTAGATATTATTGTAGGCAGGTTGGAATACCTTCAGAGAAGTGGAACAAGCATTTTGAACTGTGTAACAGTGACTTGAAATTTTCACAGGGTATCTGCATTTTTTTTCCTCAAATAGGCAACAAGTGAACAAATTTCAACCAAAAAAAAGCTTGCCATGCAAGCAAAACCACATGGGGGTTTGAAGGCATGGTTGGCTCAGCCCAAGCGGTTTGTGTTGTCTGAGGCAGGCATTCCATGGTAATCCTTGGAACACGGTGTGAATTAATGATCTGCTTCGTCAATTCATCAATTAGCAGTGAAGTTGGGGTAGTGCTGTTTTTCTTTCATTAGTCTGATGCTAACAGACACTGTGCAGGACAACCCAGTGCTGTGCAAATGTGCCAATGCTAGCTCTACATTACTCAGCAGGCTGGGTAGGGTAAATTAGTTTGGACTACCTATTAGGTAATGTAACTGCTTTCAGTATCCATGGTAGTGTTGTCATTTCTGCAGTCCAAAAGGGTACAGAAGATAGGGCAAGAATATGTTTATTTCCTTGATACATGTTCCTGAATGTCCTATGCGTGTATCCTTTGTTTTTAAATGATGAAGTAAAACAAGTCCAGAGCAACTGGCAGCACTACAGCCAGGTAATGTCTTTGATGTGCTCTTTATTTTTGATTTGTATGTAAGGTGGTCAGGAATTTAAAAGGGTGACTGCAGTCTCAGTTGAACCTTCGAATAAAAGCTCTTAAATGCTAGGAAAAATAGTGGATGAAGTTTCTCCAATATTGTCTTTCTTACTGAAGAGAGTATTAAAAATAAGGAAAGAAAAAAGGTCTGTAGCACTTACAAAAATTCTTCTTTATCTTGCCCTCACTATTTTGAAGACTTAATACCTGATCTGAAACATAATCCAAAAAATACGTTAAAAGTACTTGTTCATAAGCATACAGTGTGTTGACATCAGCAAACTTTTATTATGACTGTCATGTTGCCTATCTTGAAGCCTTAATTATAATCTTCTGGCAGCATTCAAGTTCAGTGGTTTCCATTTTGTTTGAATTAATTAGTGAAGTTTGGATGATTCCCTGATTCTGAAATTGTCAGAATATTTGTAACAGGATGTTTTTAAAAGGTTATTTTTGCCCTAGTTAATAACAAGTAGGACATCAGAATGAATTTCTGTATTGTTTAAATCAAAAATACATTGCCCATTTGGAAGCAGCGAAAATCGTAAATGAGAGCTATAGTTAGACACTTATCTTGCCTTTAAGTTAATCTCCCGTTACTAGTTTTGAGCTTTTCAGGTTACTATAGAAACTGCCACAGCTTCCAACTGTGCTTCCTCCAAGACTTAATTGCATTCTGAGTTTCATGCACTCCCTATTAACCACAGCACTGGCAGACACAAGCACATTGCAGAATGAGTTGAATTAATGGTTTGATATGATGTATGCATTTTTTAATATTATGTTTCAATATCCCATTTCAAATTTTCCTTTACCAGCTCGTTAAACTCTTCTGTAATGTGTAGTGATATCACAGGGATGAATTCTGTCAGTTTGCTGCCACTGTATTTGATGTTCTCCAGTCTTTGATGCCATCATAGTAGCTGCAAGAGTCATTAGTCTTAGGGACTTCTTTTTTTTCCCTACAGAATTCAAATTATTCATGAACTATCTTCACTCTGCTGAAGTTTTTCTGAGACTTTTCCTTCACCTCTGTGAAGGTGCATATTGAAGTGCATACCTGCTGTCTCAATAGATCTGGTAACCTTCTGCTGACTTAGGGCTCTTAACCACATGATTTTTGCTTGATCAGTGTGGGCCAAAGATAGGCAGTTTTTCAGCCAGGCCTGTTTTTAGATGGGAGGTATCAATTCATCAAAGTAGAAACTGAGTGCGGCTGTGTGCAAGGTTCGATAAGACTTTTCTGGGAAGTATTTATTATATCCTTGATAGAATTTCTCATAAAAACGGGACTGAGGACGTGTCTCACTCAACTAGTACAACCAAATCTCAGAGATTTGCTTTTCCACTTGGTTCTCAGCATGATGATGCTATCAGTGCAAATACACGGTTCTTACCGATACCATTCTGCTTTCGTTGGGAATGAACCAATGGTTAACATTACTGTCCTCTGTCTTCAGTGGATGTAAGTTCAGAACTTCATAACAAAAAAAGCAATCCCCACTGTTTACTTCATGTGCAAAAAGAGGAGAGAAAATGTATTGCAACAGAAGGAAGAGAGCAAGGAGTGTATGTATTTCCATCTCCTGTTAAGCCCTCTGTCTCAGTTCTGCTTTACTTGTACTTTGTGGGTAAGAGGTGGGGAACAGGATAGATAACGTCTCTGCACTGTTGTTCTCAAAGTTGGGATGTTTCCATACTTGAATTAATGCTGGCCCAAAGCTGGATTTCAATCCTCATTAAGAAGCAAAAGAGACACTCCAGAACTGTTGAATGGAAAAAGTCAGACTGATGCTGAGAAATAAGACAAAGTGAGCATTCCACCAACATGTCACTTTAAGATGTTCAAGCACATGAAGTCATGCTTTTAGTTACTGAACATCAGAAGACAGCTCAAACATACCCATTACAACTTTTTAACTTTTCAGATATCCTTTAAAATCTGACCTTTTGAGTTAATGTTTTTATGTGGTTCACAATCTTTTCCCCTTTTTGTCATTCTCTGTAGGTGCTGCCTTGCTTGAATTATGTACTGATGGTCCCCTATAAAAATCTTTGTAATTAAGTCAAGTGAGCCAAGGTAGCTTTTCTGGCCTCAGCCTTATGGCTAGTATCTCTGTGGGAATTTGTGTGGAAATTTTTGTTCTTTTTTAGCTCTTCCAGCAAAAAAAGATCAATTAGGAAAGGAAGAAATTATGACAACGTCGTCAGGATTAATCTGAAGGAGTGTAGACAGTTTTGCAGCACTCATTTTCACTCTCTCTTTTTTCCCTCATATTCTTATTCATTAGCTACCTATTTTAGACTTCTTGCTACAGTGCAGTGTGCTTCCTGTCTCAGCACTTAAATCTCTTCCACAACATCTCAGATTTCCATTTTAGCTGCTCTGTAAATTTGCATGTTAAAGAGAGCTGGATTTCTCTGCCAGCTCTGGCTCAAGTTACATTTCCTGGATTGCCCTATGGAATGTCATAAATTCTAAAAATCTGTGTGTGATGGAGACCTTCCTCAAACATTCTGAAAACACTTACTTTGGGTTGGGATTCATTTGGATTTGAATATAAAATAAGTATTGTTTGTTGGCTTCTTGTCATTCTTGGGAAGCCAGATAGTTGCTATGTCTCCAAGTTGTCTGTCTGCGTGAGCTATTTTCCAGGCAACGACAACACTTCATTTACAGAAAGCACTGCTTGCAATGTCTCCCTAGGCGTTCAGAACAAAGACCTTGCCGATCAACCGGACAGCCCAATGTGTGAGCATGTGGAAGGCTTGACACCGGTTACAAACGGTTGCTAGCAATCTTAGTAAAGAGAAAAGACTCATTAAAAGTCTGAGAAGTGCCAACAGCAGGTTGTTTTGCTCTACTGTAGAATGTATTGCAAAAGCTTTTTTTCACAAGCCATAATAAATTATGATTTCTGCAGTTTACAGTATTTTTAGACTCTTTCTATAGTTGGTGGTAGGGTGTTCTATAGGTACATGGCACCCTTATTGTATAGGTGGCTGGATGTTTAGGGTATGTCTGGGGCCACCTTAGCTCATGCGGTTCTTGTTAGGGAATGCAGAAAGGCACTTACCATTCTACTTTGCTTGTCATACCTTGCCAAAACCTGTCTTTGGGTACCTATTTTTCATCCTTCCTTCCCTTCCCTGTCCTGTGGGAGAAAACTGACTCACACCAGGTTATGTACACTACCCAGAGGTGGGTGAAAAGTAGGGATGCTTCTACTTTGCAGTCTTTGTTCTCTCCCTCTTGTTTATTGAACCAGATATAACACTGGATGTTTGTGATGGAAGCCTTGCTGTTTCTGGGAGCAGGGAAGACAAATCATGCAAGCTGCTGGCAGAAGTCACAGAAGGAGATTTGAGCCAGGTTGCTTAGTGGACAGTGGAAAGAGTAAACCTTGTAATTGACTTTAAGCTTTGGTTTCTTCTGCTTCCCTTGTTTCTCAGTATAAGCAAAGAAAAGGTGGAGTGAAACTTGGCCATAAAAGAGAGTTTTGGATAAGCAGGGGTACTGCTGAAATGGTGCATATGTATTTCAGGCAAATATCCCCACTGAAATAAGGAGAAGCACTGAGAATGGGGTGCATGGGTAGGGACAGGCTGTTCAGCAGGTCGGTTCTTTCTTTTCTGTGTCACTTTTTTTTTTTTTTGATGCACTAAGTTTTCCTATAGCACACACTGAGCACGATGGAAGCTAACTGATAAAATGTGGGTGGAATGTAAGTTCTATAGGGTTAAACTTTTAAAATTCTTGAAATACAGACCTTGTAATTACTTTTAGTATGATTTCCATCTCGTGCCTAAAAAATCAATCCCCAATGAAATGTCTCTTTTCTGTCTTAACCCTGTTCACCTTAGTGGTCATTTAGCAGAAGGGTTTCATCCATGTGTTAACTGAATTGGTCATTTGGTATGTCCTTGAATGGCATGCAATGGACATGAGCATGGGCTCTATTAATATCTGTTCTTACGTAAACAGAATCCATTTTATTCAGTTCTTCAGCTGATGAAGCACTGTGGGAACAAGGAGTTAGAAGCTTGGGAATTACTCTACAAGGAAGAATCTCAGTGTTTCTTGGCAAAAGCTGCCTTATGTTCTGGGCTGGCTCGGTAAGAGCCAACAGTAACAAGGTCTTATTCTGGACAGGAGTTTAAATAAATAGACACTGAATGTTTCTGCCTATCTTTGAAAGCTGAAACACAGAATTCTGAAAGTTTATTTCAAGCAAGGCTTAATTTTTATCCAATTACATCCAGATACTTAATTTTGGGGACAGGGTCTAATGAAAGAAAAGAGGAGTTGGAGTCCCAAATGAGGACTTAAAGAAAACTCTCTTTTTCTTTACTTCCAGATACTGACAAAATGAAAATATTTTTTTTTCAGTTCTTTATAAACGTCCTTAAAATAAAAAGACAAAACCAAGAAGCATAAGTTGACTGAGCTGACTTATTCAGCAATAATTGGATTTCTAGGGTCAGTTACTATCAAATTTTTATAAAAGTAACCTTAGGAGCTGCTGAATTATCGTATGCAGTCTATATGCATATACATAGACTGCCTTTTCTGGGGTTGTTGGAGAAGGCTGTAATGGAGGCAATAGATGTTTTAGATTTACAACATCGTAACTTTTACAATGCCCTTTAAAATTTTTCTTGCAAGCTTATATTGAATGAGTGCATTGAATGAGAACTTGTGGCTGGAAGGTCACTATCTCCAATGCTGTGTCATGTGCAGGTGGGCCCCACACCCTCATGCATCCATCTATCTGGTACTTCCCTGCTGTGCGCTGATGGAGGAAAGTGGAGAGCTCTCTCTCCCAGCGGTTTATCAGCTAGACTGAACACCGATAGCTCTGTGAATGTGATATTAGCACCTTAGTTTCTGTCTGTTAAACGGAAATCAGCATATATGTCAGTTGATACTGTTGCTTTGTCTCAGGAGGTGCTACTTCAAAGGTCTCTTCAGTTTCTTAAGAATGCCTCTGGCTCAGAGTTAAACATAGGGAAAAGATGAATGATCCTGTTTATTCTTGTGTTATTGTTGTTTGTTTTCCCTAGACTGGTAGATAGAGTTAAGAAGAATTTCAGCGTGTAATCTTGCACGCTAAAAACTGCTGCAGATCTGGCAGGAACTAATGCAAGAGAGGGCAGGACTCTCTGCCTTAAATCATTCTCCGTTGTGCATTATTCTTCTCCTCCCTTCAGGAAATCCTATCATCAGCCCTTTATGTCTTTCCATTTTAATAAAATTAGGAACTATGAATTTCAAATTTAAGAGAAAAATGTGACCCAATGTATCTTTGCAGCACAGATAAAGCAGGAGCCTGTTTCTCTTAGCTTATGTTTTGTAATTGCCTTTTCACAATATGTTGTTATATTATCAGTGGAAATGTTAATTGGAAACCAAAGAATCACTACTAAATGCATTGACCTGCTCAATTAGTCTTGTGGGAAAAAAAAAATCAGGATAGCCACTCAATCTTTTATATTCTGTACACATTGCAACAGTTAATGTGCAAGAAGGTGATCTGCTAAGACATATACAAATAAAACAGTAAAAGAATTATCAATCTCCAGAACAACACTGTAGGAAATTAGTACTACACGTGCAGCACCAGTGACAAAAATGAGCCATTTATTCCTAACTCCAAAAGAAAATTTATAATTTTGTGTATGAACTGTTTTTCCTGGATCCAAACATAATAAAATGCAACCTGAATTTTGTTAAGTACTCAGAATTGCATCTGGCCACCTTAAAGACATTTCTGAGGTTTTGGAAGAGCCTATAGGAATCTGAAAAAGGCCAGAAAGGCACAAAGAAAACCTCAATAAATCAATTAAAAAGCAATAAATTTTAAAAATAATTGAGAATATTTAAATTAAGAAACAGTCTCAATTCCCATTTCTTGGGAACCTGCACTGCGCAAGGAAATAGAAGGTAATTATTCTAAGAACACCTGTGGTAAAATCCTTAATTATAATAATTCAGATAGAAGTTAATTAAAAGCACATCTTTAGTGTAGCACTATGGTTTTCCCTACATGCCACCATCTGGGACTGACTCTAATCTGCCCTCTAAGTTAGTTAACTTAAATAGTAACAAATAGCTGTGAATGTAGTTCTGAATTTCTCTTATCTGCTGAATACTGGTATGTGTTCCAAGAGGATATTGTGCAGAAGGGTCTAGTCTCTTTTGCAGGAAAAGAAATACTGTCTCTCACTCTTTATGACTATTGAAAGAAGTTACGAGAGTAACTGCAAAATTTGAATTTATATGCTTCTAGGGAGCTGACTTTAGCCATGCTCCCTTTTTGCTCCTGTTTTCCACCACCAAGCAGGTCAAGTGTGCTGGGAAGTATCAGGGAAGTACCAATATCCCTGTCAACTGTCAATCTGCTGAGACGACTTGCTCTGTAAGCTGCTGGTCTGGCACTGCGCTCATGACAGCTACCATGTGGCCCGAGCTCTGTGGGATGTGATGTTTGACCATGGAAATCATAATGTAAGGAAATAAGAGGTGGGCAATGAGATATAAATGCAGCCGTACAGTTGAAGTCTCGTGATGAAGGTGGTGTTTAAAAGGCCCAGCAGGTTAAAACTGCTTTTCTTTAAAGAAGGAACTTTGGTAGCAGTGCCTACCTGCATGCTGTGGCATATGAAGGGCAATAGAGAGGACTTTTCTTGGATTTTTTTTTTTTTTCCCCAGAAGTAATTTAAGAGTTTCTCAAAAGTGGAAAAGTTGGCAGACACTGTCGGGCTGGAGCATGCTCCTGCCCCAGACTCTTTCCTGTATGGGATGTCCACTCTCAAATACTGTGTGATTACTTTTTTTTTTTTTTTTTTAAGCAATTAAATTTGTTTCCAAAGCATTTCTATGTCTCTCTCCCAAACTAGGCCTCACTAGATTATTGCTAGCAGACTTAATGTTTCATTTAGTTACAGGCTTCCCAAATTTTTGGTTTATGTTGTTCAAAAACAAATCAGCCCTCATGCTATTGCAGTTGCCTGTGTTTCTGGTTCACAAAAAGCAGACTAGTAATGAATTCATCCTCTTTCTGCTGCTTGCCCCCAAAACGTCAGTTACATTGTGCTAATGACCAGGGTAAGCCAAATCAATTCTGAAGCTTATAGGTGAGATATTTGCAAGAACTTTTAAAAAGAGACCAAAGGGAAGTGTTAGAACTCCTGTGTCTTCAAAATATTTGTCTATCTTGCATGCAGTGTGCCAAAACAATTGTGCTCTGTGAGGCAATGTGTCAGTCGAAATTTGAGGTAGGTAGTAAGCTGACTTCCAGGGCAGCTTGAACAGTAACTGAAAAGGACAAACGCTTCCTCCCTGATTGTGTTTTATTATAAAGCTATTGTGCAACAGGCAATTGAAAGCTTCTCATTACAAGTTTATAAAGAGCTAGAGGTGCTAGGTTGATATAACCCTCAAAAGGTGCTTTCTGAGCTCTACAATGAAATGGAATTGCAGTGTTTCATATTGCAGGACTGAGTTTGGGCAGGCAGGAAGGAACCAGGCCAGAATGGTAAGGTAACATTTATATAAAATGAAGTTTTAATATGCATCAAATAGAACAAGAAAAATTTGGAGGAATTTTTATAGGTGTATTTAATCAGGGCAAATCTAAAGCCTTTTTTAGGAGTTCAGTGTGCATTATCCTGCTTGCATGCATCAGTGCAGAGAAATGCTGAATTCACAGTTAGATCGGTTTCAAGAGTTACTTGGTAATGCAGTGCATGCTGCCTGGTTTCTACCAACTCTCTGAGTGAGGCTTTTAAAGTTGAAAATGACTGTTTCTGTTAAATTAATAAACATTTTTAAATTTTGGCATGCATGTGTTTTCACAAACATTCTGCCTAATTAAAAATAACAATATGCCATTAAATTTTTATCAACTGAGATAAACTCAGGCTGCAGCAAATTGGTATGCTATTATAATTCAAGAAAAGCTAGACTTATCTGTTCTGGCATTAGAATAAAACAGAAAATACAGTAAAAAAAATAAAATCTCTGCACCTACTAATTTCTAGTGTTCTGTACAGAAGATCTATTAATAAATTTTGAGATTAGAGTTGAAGACTTAACTGATTGTGATAGTGAATACTTAAATATCTTCCATTTCAAGAGATATTTGTACTAATGTGTTTCTTTCATAGTTTTATTTTTGTAAAATTCTATTTTTCAAGATTAATTTTATTTCTTAGGGATAAAATCATGGATATCTCTGCTCAAAATCTCCTAGGTTCTCTTAAAAAGGTGAATTTTCAGTAGCAAGTGGCACACTAATATTGCATCCTTATTAAAATGCAAATAGGATATTGCAATTGATTAATAAAGTATATAGGTTACAATTCTCAGATACGCCTCACTTTCGTTCATACTAAAATAATTCAGTTCCAAAAAATACTGTTGGTGAAGCAGATATTACTACCATGGCTGATTTATTTAGTTCTTGAGGTTATATGACCTTAGATTATTAAATGACTATCAAACATAATAATGAAATAGCTTTGAAAGAGAGTACTAAAACTAAACATCTGTAACTGCTACTGGGCATTACGCTATAATTTCAATAAAAGAAAAAGGACACTGAAGTTTATAGTGGTTCTTGTATATTCTTGTACATACTCAGAGAAGATACATATATTTAAAAAATATGTGAATGAATATATATATTATTGAGCTCTGTTTATGTTTTGAATGCAAATTCTAGCTCCTTGTTCTTGGAAGTGTCACAATAGCTTAAGAGTAGCTGAACTAAGTAATGCCAGATATTGACTCAGGTTTACTGTACCTATAAGAAGCCCGTTATCTTTTCTCCCTGTGGCAGGTGATCTCTCAAAAGTTAAGTTTTAATAAATTATCACATAGGTTTGCTCACAAGAGCTCATTCTGCTGCAAATTTTGTGATACAGTATTCAGTGATGTGTGCAACCTTTATTGAGATTTTGCGTTATATCTTCTCTCCCAACAGTGTTCTTATGATTACTTTCTTTTAATAGAAAGCCAGAAAAATATTTGTCATATCAAACTTCAGCAGAACAAATTCAAGGCGTTATGTCCAAAATACCATCAGGAAGATGATGGGTTATAAGGGTGTGCATTTTTGAAAAGTACTACCTTACATTTAAATGTTCCTACCACTGGAGAGGATAAGTTTGGGGGTACTTTTGGGGGTTTTTGTGTTAGTAGATTCTGGAGAAATGTGTCCTCAATGGCAACATTCAAGAGAGTGGCATGTTCTCTGCTGGCCTTCTGCTGCATTGTCAGAGGTGTGTGGATGAAGGACACTTTTACATAGGGCTAATGGTGGGAAACCTGCAGAACTGCTGGAGAGACCATTGAATTTACAGTAGGCTTCCCTGAACCTCTCCAAAATTAAAACTCCTGACACCTTTTAATATTTCTTTCTTTGTGGTTGAACAGAGGTAGGTAAAGTGATTAATATGCAACCTCCAGGTCAGACTTGCTCCTTTGAAATCAAAGGAGCTTGGAAATTTCACTTGAATTAGAAAACTTGCGGTTGGAGAAAGTGTGAAATTTTTATTATCTACTGCCTCGGTGCACTGATTGAAATTGACCTTTTGCATTGCAGTTTTTTACTTAAAATAGCCTAAGGTACTGTCAAAAAATGGCTTCTCTGATGCCGTCAAAGACAAAATCAGGACTCAATAGTCAGGATGACTATTAAGCAGGTATCTTTTATTGCAGCGCTTGATGCACAGGGGATCGCTCCTCCAAATGTGTGCACCAGACAGAGTCAGTTTAACAACATATATGCGCACCACACATATTCATGCAAGGAGTCTTAACGTATTCATTAGTTTCCAGTAATTCATTACCATATGCTACCTCTCTCTTGGAGCCCCCCATTTGTCAGAGATAAGATAACATTGTGCTGGCCTCACGATTGCTACCTACATGCGTGCCTTCCTGTCCTGTTACTTATCGTAGCTCTGCAGGGGGTAGGCCCCTGTTTGTGGTCAGCCAAGTTATATTTGCTAACTCATACTTAGGTAAGCAAACCTTCAAGCCATACTTAGCTTTACTCTTTAATTCATCTCTTCAGCATATTTTACCCTCCACTCAAATACTGACTTGGTCAAATGCAATAGCTTTGTGAACCATCCCATGGCAGTTTAGCTAATAGTGGAAGAAGTCTAAATATCTAGAGCCAAAGCCTAACTTTAAAATGGAAAAAAAAATATTTCAAGGTATTTGTGTGGTTTTGTCAGATACACAACATTATTTAGTTTGCAGACCTGTTCTCCTTTTCTGTGGCTCCAGACTCCTTGGCTGCAAGGGATGCATTTTTAAAGTGTTGAAAGAGTTGTTAATTAGAGCAATTTCTTTTCCTTACTAACGACAAAAGTCCCTGTAGAAACCCTTCTTCTTATGCAGAAATCCATGTGCAATTAAAAAGCAGTTATGCATATTTAAGGTATAGTGAAGCAAACAATGAAGCTGTGTTTGTTATATGTTCATAGCTGTGCCACTTTCTTTCTAAAGAGAGTTTATTTTCTTTGCTCATATTGTAAAGTTGGGGAAGAAAACACTTTGTAACCCTCGTTGAAAGGTTCAGGTGGAGACCATGCAGTAACTAAAAGGTGATTGCCTACAGGAAGTCTGAATAGAAATAATGCTGACCTTTTAACCTAGGGGGACTGTAGTCACTGCAGAGAAAGAGGGAGACCTAGGTATAGTCCCCAGATGTTTAAAAAATATTGGAGCAAGGCCAGAATAAAATAAGGCAGCGGCATCAGGTGGGATGAAATGCACTTACCTGCTGGGGTTTGCAGTGATTAGGGTATGCTCCTGGGGAGACAAGGGCATTGAATCTAGCTTTCCCATCCTGAGTGAGTACTGCAGCCACAGAGCTATGGGAACTGACTGGTTTAGGATTACAGAATAACTCAGGACAGAAGAAACTTTAGGGGACCCTAACAATCTGCCCAGAAGCAGTTTCCCTTCTCCCAGAGTGTCTGAAATGTTCAGATAAATATATTGGTTGGTAAATCCAGCACAATGCAGTGCTGAAAAGTGAGAACCAGTACCTTTGGGGATCTGGATTAAAAAAACCCTGCAAATCCTTATTTACAGTCAGGGAAATTTATAGTGAAACTACAAACTATATGCATATATCTGGGGAGGAGAGCAAAGAAAGAAAGAGAAAAGGCTTGAGGTTCCAGGTTGGCATTCTCATATACTAAAACAGCTGTATCTGAGAGCGGTTGAGCTCATCACCTTCCTTTTCACCTGAGTAGTGTAAATGAGTGGAAATTGTGTGGTTCAGTGCTATGCACGAAATTGCTCTTGACAGGCACTGACTACTCTATGTGTGTGTGTGTGCGTATGTTAAGATTTAGGTCTTGCTTTATTTAACAAGGCAGTTCAGTGCTTGCCAACCTACTTAGCAAGTGCTTAGGATATTTAAGTTCTTAAAGTTAAGCATATGCATAAGTTTTTGACTGACCTAAATTTTTGGGACCTAAATCAGAAGTTTTCCATTTTTATGATAATTATTGTAAGGTTGCTTGAGACTTGAGTTAATAGAAGGTTATTTGATCACTTTTTGTGCATGACAGGTTCTTCCTAGGTAGCTCTGATTAGGTGTGTAGTGGCTGTTTCATTACTACATGAAAACTACTACAAAATGGTGAATATTTGTCATATTCTAATTTTCTAGATTAGGATATAGCACTGAGGCAGGAAAAATCACAAAGGAAGAAAGAATAAAAAGTGAAAAGGGTAGCAACGCCAGAATAGTTTTTCCAGTTTCCAATTACATGGCTAACTGTCTGGGGTCCAGATAACACAAGATCTGATTCAGAACTCTATTATCTCCTAAAATAAATTAAAAGAGTACCACTGAGGTCTTTCAAAGCTGAAACTTGATTCAGTCTTAAATGGAAAAAGTTCCAGCTGGTTTGGGGAGAGTCTTTTAAAATCCTTCCCACTTGGCTACTTTGGTGATTCTTACAGATGCTTCCCATGTTCAACTAAGAGCTCTTATTGTTTTAAATTTATATCTTCTGTTTGTTGCGGTGTTTACCAATTATAGGGTTATCATAGCTCTTAAATTGTCTAAAATTGCAGGTACCCTGAACAGAAGGGAATTTAACATATAGAATGCATGACATCAATGTGCAAAGCTGCAGAGCCAAGTTTTCTTGGGGAGGGGAGGTGTCTGCACTCTGGCTACAGCAATGTCAGAAAGTTTGGGCTTGGGAAAGTATTCTGAATCCAAGCTGAAGTGTCCCTGCTAGTTTGGGTTTATTACCATTGTATAATAGTAAATAGGCAATAAACCCCAAAACCTTTTATTGCCCAAACAGACATTGTTTTCCTTGCCATGTCCTCCCCTCTTCTTCCAAAAGATGTGCTGTGTACAGGTGTGCTTTATGGTCTGGGCATTTTTTTAGTACACTTTTCCTTTATTTGTTTTTCTACTGAGTTACTGCTTTGTCATATGTAGAAAGGTGCCACTAATTTAGTGGCCATTAACAGTCATATTTTAACATTTTAAAAATTCCTTTTTTTCCAGCTGTTTCTATTATGATTGTGTTAATGAGTTTCCTGCTCCCTCACATAACGACTAGCTAGGAAAATGATAGGGTGTGATCTTGACTAGGACAAGAAAATTGCAAACACCTGAATGAACAAGAAGTGTTTATCCTTCTGAAAATAGACCAGAACAGCACAACTGAAGAGTGGACCAAGCTGGTACTGAATCCAAATCCAGCCTTGTACATATTGTTTCTTTTCTCTACACAGGAAAACAACGCAGAAGATAGAGACACACTCATGTTATTAAGGTAGGATGAAAGCACCTTTTATTTAACTCCTTCATGGAAACTTTGGTATCTCACTACTAATCCATAAAATATATTTCTATAATGTAATGATAGCTGGTTTGTTGGAGGAATAACCTAAAAAGTGAAACTTATCAAAGTCTTAACACTGATGTGTATCAGCTGTAGACAGATAAATGGAAGCCTGGAAGGCCAGTGTCACCAGTTGACCTTCAAACAAATGTATTCTTTATTCTTGGGTGGGTTGTTCGGGTTTTTTTTCAGTATGCCTCTAATTTTTTATTCTACTTATACATACCTATATCATGAGTGACATGTTGGTATTTCTTAACCTGCAAGGATGAAGTGCCTACTTTTAGGAAGAGTTTCATGTTCTTGCACTGGTAAAGCAGTGCACCTGAAGGCTGAGATGCTATCAGAGTAAATATATCAATAACTGTGTGTGCTTAGTCCTGGGAAGGGGACGGGGCTAGCAAGGAAGTCAGCATGATCAAAGCTTCTTTTTGAAGAGGTTTGGGGTGTGCAATGGCTGTGCTTTATGCAGATGGCTAAGTTTTCTGGAGAAAGAAAAACTGGTGTCTCAACAAAGTTGAAATTCTTTGCCATGTTTCTGTCAGAAAAAACTGGTGTTTATGAGAATTGCATTTATGTAAACAAAGAGTATTATGTTATGCCCCAAGACTAGCTATCCTTGCATCGTTTCTCCAGCATTTGACTTGACTGACCACAGGACCATAGCTTAGCCAAAAGATTTCTTAAAGAAATATTTTTACCCATAAAGCTTAAAAACACAGTAATGCATTCCCACCATTTTGGAGTAGAAATACATGGACTAAGCTAATAGCCACCGGAAAATCATGGTACACTTTCCAGTCTTTTAGATTTTGTGAGTTTTGTTCTGAGATTCCGCTGAAACACCATAATGGAGGCCAAGTTCATTGTGCTCTGCAGTGAAAATGACAAGGAAAAGATGTTATGGTTCAGAGCAACTTCAAGTATTTCCCAGATATTTTGTAATGCCAGACGCTGCTGAACTATCCCACTTAATATTCTGCTTGCTTTGCCAGAAATGCAGCAGATTAATATACCACATTAGTTAGGAAATAGCTTTCTGAGAGAACTAGGAAAGATAATTCAAGGATTTAGACAAAGCTATTGAAGCAGAGACAAGCTGGCATTTTCCAAAAGCTAATCAAATGGTAGTAGAGCAATATGAGGGATAATACATCAGTGTAAGTATAATACATCATGTGGGGACAAAAGTCAAGGGAGAAGATTTCAAAAGATACCATCACTTATTTCCCAGCAGATAGTGCCTCCCAATGTTGAGCCTTTATCACCATAGAAATTACGAAGTACCGTTGAAATAACAGTCTGTTCTGTGAGAAGGCAACTTCTAAATCATACTGATTGCTTAGGTCTGGTGGAGGACTTGCATGTAGCTGTAACTCATTTCTGGACCTGAGATACAGTACCGGGTTCAGTAGATAATATGAATTCTGGGCATTTTTTCAACATTTCTGATCATAATGGAACAACTGCAATTGTTTTTCTCTGATCATGCTGAATTTAAGTCCTTCCTATCTTACACAATTGGTAATTAATGGTTTGCATGTTCATCCAGTTATAAACCAGCTGAATTTCAATATCTGCAATGAAAAAAGGAAAAAAGTTAAAAAATTAAAAAAGCATGCCTGTGAATGTATTTTATAAATAATGGAGCATATCAATAGGGAGACTGGAAATGCTCAACTTCAACCCCACTGGAATTAAGGCATTATTCTCAGGGATTTAACTTCAAATCCCTTTGGACACAGAGTGAAATTAAAGCCAAGTTTTCTATCTTGAGCTTGTGCCATATATTGGATTTAAAAAAATAAAATTGTATCATGCTGAATTATTGTTTGTGAATGCATCTGCCACAATTTTCTCTTGCTAACTGAAATTTCTGCAGAAAATTCAAACCTAATTTATGTACTCTTAGGACAGTCAGATTTGCATTTCTTAGAGAACTTAACATTCACTGGTGTTTGTTCTTTTACAACCAAGGTCTGGTGAAGATCAGCAAAAGGCAATTTTTTCAGGAAAATGAATTTGACTAAGCTTGTCTTGGAAGCAGTGCTTTATTATTTGTTTACTAGTAATCAAGCAAGTGGGCCAGTTGATGATGTGAACTTCCCCAGTTGTTTACTTTCATTTAAACACAACTAGGCAAATGCTGTTGGTAAATACTCACTTTACGAACTCTCAGGCCATTCAAAGGTACCAGTTATGAAGCTGTAACCTCAGCTGTTTGTTACTACCACTCTGCTGGAGTGAAAATACATAGCAATTCGTTTCTGGCAAAATAAGATGAACTAATAATTTGACCACTTAGTTTGAGTTAGCGTGGCACATTCTTATCTGAGCAGAGAATGCAGCACCTGAATGAAGCGACCTGACCTCCACCCTGCAGGGACACGACTTGTGTTCAGCAATATTGTTGGTTTAAAAAAATTATCCAATGCCACAAGAAGGTTGCTTCTGAAACCAGCTCTTAGATGGGGCAATCTGCCACCCAAAAGGTGTTTACTGCACCAAGACAAATACTCATGAAATATGGTATGCCTAGAACTCAGCAATATGCATGATGGCAGTGTTGAGTGTCTATGGATAAGAATCAAGGGGAAGACCAATAAGGCAGATGTCGTGGTGGGAATTTGTTATAGAC
>JAOXNO010000002.1:8114252-8146981 GCA_028565335.1 Limnodromus scolopaceus
TTTGGCAGGGGAGTTGGACTAGATGATCTCTATGGTCCCTTCCAACTCTAAAAATTCAGTGAAATTCAGTGAAATATGTGGAAGAGATAGCCATAGCCTCAATCTGCTGTGATGGGAATAGGTATTGGAATTAAGAAACCTGCTGGATGTACTGTGAAGCTTAGCTTACTGATACAGAACCAGAGTGTTGGTATTCAGTTACCAAAAAATCACCTTTCTACTAGGACTAAGCACAGTTAAGTGCTACACAGTTTCTCAGTAAATACATCAGTAAACAAAGGCGTTATCATATTACGTGACTGGAAAGGACAGTAAATCTACTTTAGCTTTCCGAAACTCATGACTAGCTCTGAACTAAGAGTAAGTCTAATTACTGTGCACCTGCCTTCACATCACTGACCTTAAATGTGTTATTTGTTGCTTAGTACACCTCTATGGTGTTACTAGTTTCTTTTATAGTATAAGCATTTTTATAGTATAAGCATAGTATAAACAGGATGATGGTTCCCTTTTGCGGTTACTTACTGCCTTTTTCCTATCCTATGGTCTTTTATTATGGAACTAAAACTTGTCCTGATAATTTGACTTTTACCAAATTTCTTTTACCATGGAAAAGTGAGGATGACTCACACTTTTGATTAACAGGATAGATTTCTGTTACTTTAATTTTGTGTAACAGGGGTTGTCTTTCATTTAGCTGGTTTAATGTTATGCCCTTCTAAAGTAAATCAGTGTGCTACCACAAGATACCTATTAACTGATTTTCTGTTTTGTTTTGTAGAGGCTTAGCTTGATTGCAAACACAAATCTGTCAGGTTGGGAATCTGATATGCAGAAATGTGTTTGATTGATGTATATCAGTATGCTTAGATGGGCAATTTTAATCCTTTTAAATTAAGTTAGTTATTAAGGGCAGCCGAAAGTGACTGTCTTGGGGACAGACTACTAGCATATATAGGATACTAGAAATGCCTCAGGATGTTTTTCTTTTGGGAAGAATTATGGCAGATTCATCCTCCTGGGCTCTGTATTTTGTTACTTCTTTTCATTTAAAAGGTAACTGTTAAATACGATTAGATTTACCAGCTCTGCAGGCTAGATTCAAGGGTAACTGCAGCTGTCCTTGAACCACATGGCACCACACTGTAACAGGGCAGTGTTACTAGTGTGAATGTACATGATGCTAAATATTGTTGAATCTAGTAAGCACAAGTAGAACTGTTCTTGTTATGGAAAACCGGTCTTTTGTCCTGCCTAACCCCACTATGCACCTCCCAATGCCAATATACCCAATATACCTCTGTTGTCTTTTTTGAAAAAGTTGTGCAAAGTAACCAGAGAGCTTAGAGTATAAAATATTAGCAATATAAAACTGTCATACCTTGTCCCACCTATCAAGAAAGTTTTGTTAGGAACTGTCTAGGGATTAACAAACTAGGAAGTTCACAAAGAAAAGTTTGAAATGGATGAAGTGTATTTTGAAGGAAGGGATCACAAGGCTGCTGTTTTATTTCCCTCCTTCACTCTCATAATATGCTTTTCATAAAATATACAAAGGCAATGACAATTTATAGTGAAGATCAAAGATGGAAAAACTGATGAGCAAAGGCAAGTGTGTAATAAAACTTTCCAGAGTATTTTTTCTCTGATCAGATTTTTTTCTGATCATACTTTAAATTTTAAACTGAATTCTTTGTCTTTGATTCAGAAAAGTTGGCCAAGGTTTGGAAATCTGTGGCTATGCAGTAGCCTTGAGACACCAATGCCTCTTGCAGCACACTGGAATTACTTTTTGGTGTTTTTTTTCTTATGTACAAAATACAGGAGATTAAAATTTTTTTTGTATTTTCTTGGTAAGGGAGATCAATGATGAACACATATTAATCAGCAAATGCTCTTGGCTTTGCTTTAGTCTCCAAAATACTCTTTTTATATCCTCTACTTGAGAATTTTAAAGACATCCACTGTTTTGTATATCTATCCACATACATACTTATGTACACAGGCTTACTTTGGCGCTAGCTAAAGTAATGTAAAATTCTACATGATGCATTTTCGCTTTCATTTTGAGAGTAGGTGTAGTTTTTCTTCCACTTTTTCTGCATGATATGAATTAAACCAAAATAAACCTGGTTAAGGGACAATGCATCCACACAGCCTTTTGTACTAGCTTGACTAAATCAGCTTAATATTACTTCCCCATTGTGTGCATGTGCACCCTTACTCCAGAGTAACATGTAATGTGGTGTGCTACCACTGTTTCAGCTCCCTCATACCCATTTAGAAAGACCTGTTTCATTGCTCTTACTGCTACTCCACTGTTTACAATAATCTTTTTTACTTTTTTTTTTCTCCCAGTAATATTGTTAACAATAATTCTTTCTGTTTAAACTATTAGGCTGGTCAAGTGAAAGCAAGTCCAGTCATTTTGGGCATTGCCTGTAGGCACCTAGGGATAGATCCAGACTAAGCAGATGCAGGCACATCTTCTCTAATAGGTCATCATGACTGATTATAGCCAATATGACCCACTTTTCAGAGTTAGCTCGGTTCTGCTGTATCCATGCATGTGTGTGTGCACTTTTTAGTCCTATATATTGATACTGAGTATGCAGCAGGGAATGAGGATGCAGACATAAATGATGGAACTATTCTTTCTAAGTAGCATTGTGCCAAATGTCAAGCTTTCATATTTAACTTTCACTGTTGAAAAGAAAAAGGAAGGAAATGCTGAGTATTTTCCAAATGAAAGAGAACAGTCCTCATCCAGTCTCTAGTAAAATTAAACCCAATAACAACTGACATGTGTGCAAAATCCTTGGGAAGTGGTGTCAGCAATCATTGTAAATTGTAGTTCACTGGGTTCATTTTCAGCATTTGGAGTTTGACAGTAGAACGCTACAGACGTTTTAGGTTACCATATTTTAATCTGCAAGTATAATTCTCTGAATTTACCTCATTCCCCCTTAAAAGCAGTCATTAAAATTTGCTAACATTTCACCCTTTCTTCAGGGTGCATGACAGACTGAGGAAATAGCATTTTTCCAGAATTTGTGCCAAAGCAAAGTTTTACCTTAATTGCTGTCAAGTAGCTTATTATTCTCCCAGCTGTAAAGCAGGTGTCTGTATCTCAGTGTAACTAGTGCTACAGTAAACCGAATGAGGCAAGTCCTAATATCCCTGAAAGCTGAAACAACTTTGAGGATCATGAACCCTATCAGCTGAGTGGGTGGAGCTGGAAATATAGAATTACACGAACTGATTCCCTGTTGATTTCTTATGAAAACAGAATTTATTTAACTTAAGAGCTTTGGGTAGTCTAGGTAAAAAGAGAAGTCAGCCCAGTCTATGCTAGGGACAGTGTTGAGCTGCAAGATTCCAAATTCCTCCCAAGTCTGAGGTTGGGCTTGCTTTACTTCCAACTTACGCAGTCCATCTCTCATATCAAACAGCAACGTTTCGGTGCTGGCATACCTGGGCACCTTTCTAAACTGCTCTGGAATAACAGGGCTGCATTTCTGATCCAGCTGGTGATGTATCTTGACTGGGAACTGAATAGGATCACCTGGGGCAGTAGATGCTTTAAGAGTTCAAGGTGTATAAAGCACCAGAGAGAACAATTTTGTATTAAAAACCAAGGTTTTTTTCTTAACTTGAGGTAATAGGTAACTGTCTCTTGTTGGAGTGTTACCTATACTAGTGTAACTGCAGATTGTATATCTATTTAGAAATGTTTTATTATGGCATGTAACTTGCTAAGCTAAAGTTGCATTCACTCTTAGCTCTTCATAGTTATACTTAAGGAATAAAATTATTTTACAGAGAAACTATAAGCCAGTTATGTCAATGAGAGAAAAAATGCTGGAAAATAGAGTCAAAAAGCATGTTCTCGAGTCAGAGCCCTTGTTGAGAAGAACAGATTTCAAACATATGTTAAATATACTTTAAATTACAGACTTAGATTCCTCTGTCTGTAACTTCAAATACCTTTAAGCCTTTTTTTCTTCTGAATTTTTCTCTCTTCAACTGTTGCCGAATCAAACAAAATCTGCCTGTGGTGTGAGAATTGCTAATTGGGCTTTCTAATTACCATAAAATTTGTCAGTGCTTTATAAAGCATGTTGCTGTTGTGTGCTGTAGTGATAGTGTGATTAAAGCATATGCAAAATATATAAATAGCCAACTCTTTTTGGATGTACTATTCCTATCTTTGGACCAGCTCTTGGCTTCAGGGATAGGGTCATTCTGGTGTTAAGAGGCAGTACAAAGGCACATGGAGCAGGGGGGAGGGAGGGCTGACTGTCTGGTTCTTTATGCACCGTTCCTGCCAGTGTAAGCAGCTATGGTAATGCAGCCTGGTACTGGGCTCTGCTTTTGGAGCAGTTCCTTAGCTTTAGAGGGAGATAATGAGTAAATCTTTCTTCACACAAGTAGGGTATGAAAGTGTCTCAGAGCTGATTTTATTTCCTGCTGAAACAAAGTTAAAAAGCAGAACACTGCAACTAATTGAATTTATCAGCTTCCTACCCTAGCTTTAACATCTTACATTTTTCATGACTCAGACTGCATGGGAAAGGTGGTATGCAAAGATTTGTTCATAAAATGAGCACTGTAAATGTGGAATATTTTAGGTTTTGGTTTTAGTTTTATGGTCAAATATGTTTTGCACTTTATATGGTCTGTTATTTTGAGAAATATTGAAGACCTGTACTGTCCATTGACTTTGTTACTGTCCTGCAGATATATCTTTGACAATGGCTGAGCCTGGAAAATAACAGATAATGAATTTGACTCCCTTCTCAGAAATGGCACTTAAGATCTGTGGTTTTCTTCTGGTGTGACATTAATGCTGTTTGTGGCACAGCAGGACTGTCAAGAGAATTTGAAAATTAGAGGATATGAATCATCACATAAACAGTGGTAATGTTATTTTCCACGACTACTGGTCCATGATGTAACTCTGGATCAGATCGTGCTTTATTACCATGAAAAGAAATTCAGTGGGTTGGGAAAGAAGTTCCCTGATACTTCTTGATGTTTTCTTTGATACCAGAAGACATTCAGCTGTTTAATTCTATTTAATTATTTTGGAGTATCATAGAATCATAGAATAGCGTTGGAAGGGACCTCAAGGATCATTTGGTCCATCCTTTCTTGGCAAAAAGCATGGTCTAGACAAGATGGCCCAGCACCCTGTCCAGCTGAATCTTAAAATGTCCAATGTTGGGAAATCCACCACTTCCCTGGGGAGATTATTCCAATGGTTGATTGTTCTCATTGTGAAAAGTTTTCCTCTTGTGTCCAGTCAAAATCTCCCCAGGAGTAACTTAGACCCATTATACCTTGTCTTTTCCATGTGACTCCTTGCAAAAAGGGAGTCTCTCTCTTCTTTGTAGCCATCTTTAATTGCTAGAACATAGTGATAATGTCTCCCCTAAGCCTTCTTTTCTCAAGGCTGAACAAACCCAGTTCTCTCAGCCTTTCCTCACGCAGCAGGCTTCCCAGTCCTTGGATCATCTTGGTGGCCCTTCTCTGGACCCTCTCCAGCCTGTCCACATCTTTTTTTTTGCATAGCAGGGACCAAAAGCGAACACAGTATTCCAGGTGCAACGTGGCAAGTGCCAAGTAGAGTGGGATAATGACTTCTTTATCTCTGCCAGTGACACTCTTGTAGATACAACAAAGCATGCTGTTGGCTTTCTTTGCTGCAGCAGCAAACTGCTTGCCCATATTGAGCTGCTTGTCCACCAGGACCCCCAGGTGCCTTTCCACAGAGCTGCTTCCTAGACAGGTAGATGCCAGTCAGTGCTGTACTCCAGGATTATGTTTTCTCAGGTGCAAGACCTTGTACTTGTCCTTGTTGAACTTCATCAGGTTCTTGTTAGCCCACTCTTCCAGCCTGTCCAGGACTTCCTGCAGCATGGCTATCCCTTCTGAAGTGTCCAATTCCCCACTCAGTTTGGTAATTTAGTAGTTGAGAGTAATGGCACAAAAACCTGAAAAAAACCCCTCTTTGCAAAGGAGACCAGAAATGCTAGTTATTGATTGCAACATACTGCAATACATTTCCAGAGAGGATAGATGTGGCCGTAAAAGGTGTTCCTATTAATTTCTTTCAGATTGCCCAAGAGGGGGTCATTAGGCCTACTAATTAATTATCAGATTTAATGAGGTATTCTCTACCTAGAGTTTGAAGGCATTTCTAAACCACTAACAATATACAAAGCCTCTGATTTTGCCTTATATTTCATTAAACAATTATTATTTTATTCTAATATTTCAACTTCCCTGCATCCCTAGCATATTTGAGTTGAAATGGTATCTGTTTGACCTTCTGGTGATCTGAAGATTCAATTGTGGTTAACTTCAATGAAATAACTGAATTTTTTCTCCTTTATGAAGTAGTGAAATAATTTTGGTGGCTAACAAAAAAATTATTTAGCATTGCTTTTCACTGCACAGTCCTGAACATTTATGGGGGTAATAAAAGGATGAAGTCTACAATATTTTGATATGACCGATGGGGAATGCTGTGGAGGCAACCATTTTCTTTTACCACTTAGATGGTTTGAAGGCAACGTTTTTATTCTTCAGAGAACTTTTGTTACCAAGTAAATGTCCCAATACCTTCTTTTCACATGCCACAGGCTTTTCCCTGGAAGGAATGTGGGAAAACATTAGTAAAAGCCCAGGCTCCTGATGTGAGGAAAAAGGACCTCTTTCAGTATATGTTTTGTGCGATGGATGATCCGTGCTGTAAGACTTCTGTGCAGCTGCGGGCAATAGAAGAGGGCTTGGGCTGTGATACGCATTTAAATCTTTTGCTGTTGAGTAAATGTCCTTGGCACAATTATGTGTAACACCCATGCTTGACCCTCACCTCTCGCCAGGTCCTTGGGTGGGCATGGGCTTTCAGTTTTGGTCTCTTTAGGTTGTCTGTAATTCATCTGGATTTCTCCTTGGTACCCCAGGGTGCTGATTCTCTGCACTCTGGATCAGTATTGCACTTCCAACCTTTCCAGGTGCCCTAGGGAACCTCTGATATGTGTTCTTTGCACAAGAATGTGTGGTATCTGAAGGAAACAGCTAAAGAAGATTGCAAAACTTTCTTAAGGAGTAATTTTTTCTTTAAGGCAGCACTAGTGGTAATAAACTTCGTCTATGTCCTATCGCAGTTGTCTGATCACAGAATCATAGGTGGTCTCAAACTGGAAGGGACCCATAAAGGATCATTGAGTCCAACTCCCTGCTCCTCGCGGGACTACCTAGAACTAAATCATATGACTAAAAGCATTGTCCAGACATTCCTTGAACTCTTGACGGGAAAAAGGAGCCTAAGATTTTTCCTCTCATGCTTTTTCTCAAAGACACAGCTTCTTATCTGAACAAGGGACTCTTCTATCTAGCCTTTGCAGTCAGCTTCCTTCAGCATGACTAGCAGGTCTAGTAGTCAGCAGTCCTCAGCAAATGATATTTCTTCCTCATCTCACTCCCATTCTGCTCTCTAATTGGGCCTCTGCTTCTGTGATTATGCTTTAGATTTAAAAAATGTAACTACTTCTTCCTCTGTTGGGTTTCAAAATTCCTTCTCAAGACAGAAATTGGATCCTGAAAATGTTTGTATTCATTGGTCTTTTCTGAGGGCACATTGCTACTGAGAAAGGAAAGCCTGATCCTGGTTTGTATGCAGTCATTAAGAGGAAACCTCCACCACTGAGGGAAGAAAGGAAAATAAAAACTTATCTTTAGTTTTTGGTGCAGTACTTGTTACTCTTTTGTGGAAGGAATGGGAGCTCTGAATGTTTCAGTTTTCTACTTTCATGGACTGTACACCTCTGTAAGTGGCACATGTACTTTTCTTGTTGAGTAAAGTCAGAAAAATCATGCAATCTAGCTGTGGCTAATGAAGATACTGGACATGTGGATGGTGTATCCAGGCCCCTGGATCTGAAATGAGTTCAGGCCTTGTGGTCGAGGCAGGACATGCACCAAGCTCATGGCCGTGCTCTGGCTTATGCTGGATGTGAGCTGTGTTGGGTAGCACTGTGCTGGTCAGCACTAAAAGCCAGCAGCACCCAGGGACACCACCTTGGGATTTCAAAACCTTTTCCTAATGTCTGGAGCTGGGGTTTGATTTAACGCCCAGTGGTGTTTTGGGGCTTGTATTTGGTCTCCTATACTTCCTGCTGATTTCTGCCCTGCATGCCCCTGTGCCCAAGGGCAGTAGTACTGCACAGGCAGTACCATCTGAGTCTTATTAAGGCTCTTTGCAAACCGAAATAGAGTTTTGACTTTACACCAATCCATATGTTGGCTATTTTGCTCTCATCCCTTTAAAAATAATTGTGTTTCATTTATTTCTCAGACCATGTGCAACATGTCAATAGTCATCAAGTGAATGCCACTTCAGTCCTTTTTTCCAGGAGATATACTGACTTAGTAGAGGATTGCTAACTTTGTGTTAACATTGTGATCCAATGCAGTGGGCAGTATAACTCATCTAGCTCTTACATCTGGCTCAGGGAGGTTGGTACATCCATGTGTGGGTAATATATCTTGGACAATCTGCAATTTAATAGCCAAGGTTGTTATTTTTTTCATTGACTGCTTATTATTTTCTCTGATGGTGATGATTTTTGTATAAAACACTGACACTCATTTGCCATCTACTTTTCCAAAGTATTTTCCATTTTCACTCAGGGCTTTCCAAAGCTTTGGCATTTTAGTGTCATATATGTCGCATATGATTTTTTCCCAAGTAATGCAGGGATATAGTGAAATCAGAAATATCTCTTAAAACAATGATTATTTGTTTTCCATGTCCTATAGCCATAGCTTCAAAAGGACTAACCTCTTTTTCTGAAAAAAAGCCAACCCAACCCAGTATTCTTCCTAGTACTTCACACTATAGCCTTCATAAGAGCAATCTCTCTGAATTTCTGTTTTGGTTTTGTTGTAATATGTTGAAATGGATATGTCAGTAGCAGCATTTTTCTTCCTAGGTTTGAAGTTCAGTAGTTTTCCATACAAATAGCATATTCCTGAGTTAATGGAAAAATCATGCTGAGCTACTTCATATTGGCTAGCTTTGCATGTCACCTCTGATGTTTCTGTTGGCTGGCAAAAATGGCTGGTATTTTCTATTTATCAGTTCTTTTGACTCTTTTTCTGCAAAGCAATAAAGCTAATAGCCTGCAGGTGGAAGTCTTCAGATATTAAAAGGAAAAGATGGCTGATTACATTGAAAGCAGGCAAGCCTCCAATCACACTGCTGAAATGTTGCATTTAAATCAACTGTGAGATCTAATTTGTTTGATTTGTGTGATGATTTTGAGAAATATTTTTATAACTGTGAGAAGGCTGATATGTGGATCATTTACACTTTTAATGTGAGCACAAATGAACAAATGACATCCTGACAGTTCTATGAAGCAAGAAATACATGATGAAATCTTGTTGGCTTTTAGGTTTGCCATGAAAATGTTAGCTGTCTTTCAGAGAGAGCTCTGAGAAGTCTGCTGCTTACATTTCCAACATGGTTGCTCTAGAGACTGTACAAAACTGGTAACGGGAAAGACAATATCCTGACTGAAAATCAGACTGTAGTTTTATTTTTGCTGCCTTATGACTATGGATTCTTCCTTCAAAAAAATCTTAGAACAACTTTTAGCTAAGCCCTTACAATTGTCAGCTTTCATCCTCTACCATTTTCAGATTAAAACTGTAATGTAGCCACACAGATACAGAATCTCATTAAAACTGCATGCTGCAGATGTTTCCTCATGGATAAATATCTTTCCAGTATAATCCTTGATGTGCCAAAATGTTGCATTTTTTTGTCTGTGTTCCCCCCCTTAAGAAAATCAAATCAATGACTCCTTCACCATTTACCCTGAAGAGAAGCAAATGGATAGATTTTCAGGGGAGTACCCAGAATGCCTTTCTACCCTCCAGTTCTGTTTTGAATTCTGTATATTTTATTTTTCTTAATTCTTTGATGCAGAAAGTTTAGGTTTGCTTTTTTCTTTTTTTTCAAAATCACAATTTTATATAAAAAGTACTTCCATTTTCTCATCTGTTCAACAACTGTAGCCCTTCATAGTCCATAGGATCCTGTGAGAATGATTTGCATCTTGGTTTCTTGTTTTTCTTGGGTGTTTTATTTTAAGACATCTGGTCACAAAAGCAAGGACTGCCCTGAAAGGTGGTAACAGGGTTTTAAATGAGCTGTATATAATTAAAATGGTAAATTGAAATTTTTTCTGGAATTCTTTTTTTTTTTGAGAATATTTTAAGCCCTCAGCCATCTGAACACCTAGAAGACCATAGAGGATTTTATGAGACTTGTAAAAGCATAATACTGCTATATCAGGAAAGCAGATGGTGCAAGTACAGTGTGGGTGGACTCCTGGATAATATCCATCTAAAGCATACAGACTCAGGTGTCACGAATGAAATCCTAGAGAAAATACAGTGTAGTTTTGCCACGATGCTGATACATATCTTTGTGTTGCCGGGTGGGGGGTAAATTTACACCTTGCTCCTGCTAAGGCTGTGATGTAGTCAAGGAAGGATTGCATGAGCTGGAGTCGTAGCAAGCTTATGGACACTCTGAGCATACAAACTCCAGGATGGGAAGAGGCACCCTTGTCCTGCAGTTTAATAAGTGATGGACAGCTTGTTTAGTCTCCCTTCAGTGGAGCTGAAAGGCGTGAGGCAGGTTAATGAAAATATTATGAAGTGGTCACCAAGAAAATATGGGTTTCTTACAAATGTTACGTCAACATCCCACTTCATTCTCTCTCTTTGAAATAACTTTGTCTGTCCATTTCAGTCTTTTTTGAATGTGTTTGCTCAAATCGATGCCAAAAAAAGCTTCATTTTAAAATACACTTTAAAAGCAGCAAAGCATTTATTTTATTATATATTTAAAGAGTGCATCAGTGGCCTGATTTACATGATATGTTTGTTCTAAAGGTTTCTGTTCTGTATGTTTACTTGTCTGTTGCAGTCTGGTAGCTGAAATTGTTGTATAAAATAGGTAAAAGAACAGTTTTGGATTAGCTAACTCAAGTTAGCTGAACTAACATCAGTGTGGCTGTAGAGACCCATGTAAGTTAAATATTCAGAAAGGGAGCCCATGCTGAGCTCTGGCCTCACTACTGCAAAGTAATTAGCGCCTGTAGTTAAGGTAACTGGTTTAAAATTAACTTGTCTTTATCTATGCGCTGTATTACAGTTGCAGCAGTGACCACAGCAGATGTGGTTGCGTGTTCCCAGGAAAGTTATGCTAGAAATACTTGAAAATAACAAAATTAGAAACCTTTATGTTTAGTTTTTGTACTTTTTTTTGGTGAATACTTCTAGCTATACAATATCTACAGTTATACAAACAAATTTTTATGAGAAACCTGATATTTTTGCTTAATTTTAGGATAGATTTGAGATTGTATTCAGTGCCTGTGCTGTTTCCTGTCATCTAGACTGCTACTGGAATACCCCTTACGTCCAGCTTACCTACCTGATCAGCACAGGCAACTAAGCTGATTGTTGTTTGTGGCTCTTCTCTCTCTTTGCTTCAAATAAGGATGTTCAGGAAAAATTTAATTTCTAGTGAGAAGATGGCTTTTTTTGTTACTTGATAATTACATGATCCAAAATTCAACTAAAGCTTTCTTTTTGACTATGGGAGAGCTTTGGGCTCCTTTTGCAGTCTCCCTTTCATATTGTAACATAGAGCATAAGGATAGATTTATCCATCTATATCTAGGACTTCTTGTTTTATGTGTTTTTTATGTTGCTAAATCTTGCTTGTTAGGCAAAAACGTTTTGGTAGACTCTTTCACACATTCCTGCTGACAAGGAAGGAACAGCTTCATTAAGAGGTGAGGCAATTCTGTTGCCTTTTTTGCATAATTCAAGAGATGACATTTCTGAACATTGATCAGTTCTGGCATTTGTTATACTATCATTCCTTATGGTAAATTTCAGTATTTAGACATATTTAGATACCTCCAATGTATTTCCAGCTTTTTGTTCTGTGTGTTAAGGTGGACATAATGTTTCAGCTTTCAGTGAAGCCTTAAATACTTGTTTAATTGCTCAAGCCATATTTTACTGGAATGTCTTTTCTAACACTGTTAACATTATCGTGGTTAGATGAGATTAAAATTCCATTAACAACATCTGCAAGTTCACACCTTAGGCACTGTTTTAACCCCTCAAGAGATCAGTATATCAATTTACACTGCAAGCACGATCTTGACAACCAAAAGCTTCTCTTTTTTCCCATTATATTCAGAGAGTACAGAAAATGGAGCAGAATGAGACCCTTGGGTGGATAATGTTCTCCTTTGAAACACATGCATAAATGCCAGTAATACTAATGGACCACATAAGTAGGTATTAAGGAGCAAACAGTGCATATGCTTTAGTAGTGGGATCAATGTCTTATTCCATCTGACCATTGCCTATCAAGGAGGATCAAGGTAGTGGTGAGGGAGGAAGGATGGTTTACTTTTCCTACTGGTTGCATTTTAAACCAACTGGAAGACACGGGAAATAAAACTTCTGGAGACAAGGCTTTGAGTGGTTATATTTTCTGGTTCCCAGAGACAGAGCTCCATTTGGTGTGTGTTTTTGCTGGGAAATGGTCACTAGTATAAGAAACATAAAGGACAAAAGGAAAAAAATCTGAATATGCCTATTTTTAGGCAATCTCCTATCCTGATTGACGTAATATTTTGTCTAGTTTTCTCAAGAACTAAAAATAATCTCGCCATGACATGGTTTTCCCCTAACAAAGAATCTTTCTGAACTGTTCCAAACCCAAGGAATTTATAACTTGCTGAAAGTATCTGATGTGATATCTAAAACTAAGGCAATAAAACAGGTTCTCATTAAAAAAATAGACATGTAATATCACAGTTGGGCAAGAATGTCTGATATAGGTGTCTCCAGACATGCTGCTGTCAATTGTAGGCTGTTAAATCACACTTGTTACCGAAAGATGCCACGTGTATCTCCCCAATGTCATTAAATTAATGAAAATCCTCTCAGTATCTGACCACACACTCAGAAAATAAGTGCCCCTCACTAAGACAGGCTGATCAGTGGTGGTGATTTACTGATACACATTATTGTCTGAATTTCTGTCAACACAATTTCAAGACTTTTTTTAGTATTTGTTATCAGTTGTTGCATTTCTGTCTTGCTTAGATAGGAATTATAGATGCAATCTTAATTTGGCCTATGAATTGCCCAACAGAAGCAATGAAAATTATATCATAGAATCATTTAGGTTGGAAAAGAATTTTAAGGTCCAGCTATTAACCTAGCATGGCCAAGTCCACCACTAAACCACCGACTTAACCTTGGTGACACTTCCAAGCTTGATGAGCCATCATCTTTGATATTGTTTGGTTCCACTTGCTGAGCCTCACACCTGTTATACAAGGGCACCTGGGAAGATGGGGCAGTCATGGAGGAGACACACCCGCTGCGTTGGGCAGGTACTTGTTGCCATTGCCACCTATCCCTTAAGTCACTGTGTTAAGCCAGGCAGAGGGAAGATAACGAATCCTTCATATCATGCATCCTGTCTGCCTGTTGGGCCCGTCCCTACAGGGAAGGCAGGGTGTGAATTCTAGCTTGCACATAAATATAAAAAAAAAAGGGAGGGTTATGCCACTGCCGTCAACACTTTCAGGGATCCATAAACCCATGGTTAGTTACAGGCTGCTGTGCAGAATCATTGAGATGTCATGGTTACATTGGCTGGTGCAAGAGCCGCCAGTGTCCCATCACTCTAAACAGCTGGGTTAAGTGTTTGCATGTACATCTCCTTCTCCGCGTCAGGACCCCTGAAACAGGCAGACTGCAGGATAAAAATCACTCTGTCTTTAAAAGCTTATTTCTTGGCGTATTCAATGCAATGAATCTTTTCCACAATGGAAAAAGTGTTAGAAGGAGGAAAAAAAGGGTTGCTTTAGAAGAGCAGTCACACAAAAAAAAAAAGAACTGATTTAGAGAGAATTTTTATCTAATGCTCTTTTTTAAAGAATGCCAAGTGCTTCAGTGAGTTTTGGAATATTGTTTGAGGGAGGATAACATAGGCTAGCACATACAGTTCTCCAGTGGCAAGCAGGACATGACAGAGGAACTTTACCCAGTTTCCAAAAGTAATATCAAACAGTTGGCAGAAATTTACTTGTTCAGCTCAAAAAACCATTATATTCCTAAGATTAATGGAGAGGAGTAGAAAAAAGGATTGTTGCCTCATAAGCCTGATCTCTGGGCAAAATGGAACCACGGTTTGCACTGTCAATTCTTTTTTTTAAAATAGTTTTTTGAATTTTGTTTTCATTGTGATTTTAGATTACTTGCCTGTTCAGTTGGAAACTGAATTTTGTTGGAGATTATACCCTTATTTATGTGACAGGCATTGTGTTCTTAAAAACTTTCAGCCCTCAGCTCCTTTGACCAAGCTATAAGAAATAGTTTGATAACAAACTATTGAAAATGTTAAGCTTTTCACAGAAATATAAAACGCAGTGTATGTATTGTTAGCTATTCCACAAAAACAACATGAAAAATGTGTTTAATTCCATTCTTTAAAGATTATTGGGTTAAACATTACCATATGAAGGTATTTGTTTATTTATTTTGCCATAAGATTAAATATGGTGATAACTAAAAAGGAAGGAAGCATGAGAAGGTAAATTTGTATACCTTTCAAAAAGCAAAAATCAGAAAGCGTTAAAATACTGTAGTATATGTCACTATTTTGTGTGGAATGTATTAATAACAAAGCATTAAGCTAAAGTAAATTAACATCTGTAGGTAAAACAAATAAATAAAAAGCCCTCAAAGTTACAGACCTGCATTCTGCCATACCTAGAACTTCCAAAGTATCAGTTTCCATATTTTTGCCTCAGCCATCTTCAGATGTACATCAGCTGAAAAACTGGTGCCGAGCAAGGACACCAGTCGCTACCATTGACAATGATGTGCCTTAACACTGGATCCCAGAAAGAATTCCATAATTAATTTGGCAATATCATTAGTTCATCTTCCAACTTTGGGTAACAAACTGGACACCGGCTGAGACCATAAAGAATTTTTCTTCTCAAGTTTTCTGAGGAAAATCTTTCTTTTTGAAACAGCCAATCTCCCAGGAAGCAGGCCTGTAGTTACTGTTGGCAAGTCCTTTGCACTGAGATCTTACAGTGAGCAAGGTCAGACTCAACTTTTTCTTAGGAAGTCTGGATAAAAGTGTTTGCCAAATCATTGAGATGGAAGAAAAATATCCTTGAGATAGCATTGTCTAGTAACTTTAGGGTAGAGAATATTGTGTGTGTGCATTAATTTTTTTAGTGTTTGCTCCTCTTGTCTTGATCTGAAAATGAGGCAAATAGAATTACAGCTTCATGACACGCCTCTTTTCTGTTCTCCTTTCCTTGACCTGTTTCTCAGTACTGCCTTGGATTATTGGTGGGGGTTTTTATAGGCCAAGTTCACTACAAATCTCATTCATTCTTGAGCTGAGGCAGATATAAGTTGGCTGAGTCACAATTAACAAGCCACAAAATTAATGAGCTATAAAATGCTTCTTTAATATTTGGGAATCAAGGAAAAAACCAGTTTATCTGAGGACTTAAAAATATATATGTAATAAATATAAGGTAAGGAAAAACCTATACCTGTACATATGTTGTCCTGGCTTATCCTTAGACAATGCAGTGGTTTCTAGTTTTGGTAAAACTTGTTTCCAAAATAACATCAAGGCATGTTTGGATGATACTGAGAAACACAAGTGCTGGAACTGAACAATAAATAATTCACTTTGGGATAGTTGCCTTTGTCATTTTGTGATCCTTTTCTGTTGCTTTTTGAACATTTCTGTGTTTTGCTAGGTGTATTTCTCACATAAATACAGCAGTCTGTGCAGGGGACTAATGGAAAAATCGAAAGAGTGGCAGTGATGGCATGGGTGAGTCTTTTCCATGGAGACAGTAGGACCTAACTGCTGTAGGAAGTTATATCCGTAGGTGGTACTTTTGCACAAAGAACACATGGAAAACAAACTGTTTACCAAAAAAATGCTTCTATAATTGGTATAAACATATTGCATGTGTTCACCAACATGTCTGTGTTTACAGAAAAATAAGGCCCAGAATGTGAATATGTAAAGGTCAAGTTCAGAAAATGTCAATTTCCAGAAACTGCAGGGCAGAAGAAATTTCTCAAGTAGTTTAACAAGGCTAGGTTTGCTTAGCAGAGAGATTTGTTTTAAAGTGTGTTTATTGTTTTGCCTCTTGATAGAATTTCAGTGAGTCTGTAATTGTATGACAATCACCATTCTGACTTCTACTTAAAGCGTGAAAAATATACTTTCCTCAAGGTACTCGTAATGGAGAATGATATGCTTTTTGAAATGTTTTCATATTTTAAATACAGTACTGATTTTTCTTCTCTACAAAAGAAAGCGATCTATTTTTAGTACTACTTTTAATGGTCTCTGGTATAAATATGACCATTAACAAGCTGTTGCATCAGGAGTAAATGCAAGACTATCACTGGGTATGAGTGAAAAATAAGTAAAGGCTGATTGTATTAGGTCAGCCAGAGACATTAATGACTCCAGGACAACTGCAAAGGTCTCAAGATGTCAGTATTTGTTCTTTTTATAGACAATGACAATAGGACAAAAACCCAAGAAACACAATGCCAAACCATAAAAGACAATACTGCTGCAGTTCAAATGCTTTTGTTTGTCTGTTTATAAGGAAAGGCATTGTGGTAATACTTGAAAATGTGGGGAAAAAACATCTGCATAATTCTGGATTTAGATTTAGACATTTGTTATACTCAGGGAGTTCCAATATTAGTTTTTCTTTGTTATTAAGGTTGACATAAACCTTAGCATCTGAGCTGTGTGACAACAGGATGTCCTTCATCACTTGGTATGTGTCCCTATTGTTTAGAAAATCTGAGATTTGTTTGTCACTCATCATGAGTGTTGATGTATCACAGAGGTGACCCTGCTGTTCCCCCTATGTGGTTTATCTCTGCTGATCAGCAGCACCATGTTTCCACAAATGTTATCAAATACAGTTAGAGAGAAAAATATTGCCTTGTGCCTGAAGAGCTTTCCAAACTGTGATGCACAAAAAAGGGACTGGTGATTACTAGAGATCTTCTTTCTTTCAGTGTACATGAAGTCCATTAAAATGATCTTTTTTTTTATTGAGAGCATGATGGCCTGCCAGCTGTTGTCAATTGTGAGGTGTGTTTCCTTTGTGTTATTACATTTTTGTTTCTGTTTGCAAGAGCTGATTAGTCCCAGATGCTAAAAGGAGGGCACAGCACATGCTGCATTAAGAAAGTTTTGCTGTGCTTCAGAGTGGGCAATGGCATGCTTTGAACCCTTCCAGAAGTGAGCTGGGCAGTGAGACCACTGATACGCCAAGCCCTTAACCTTTCCAGTGGGAATACTGGTGGTGCTGCCATTTACTCTGCAATATAGGGGTTTGGTGCCAGTGATGTGGGTGTTTGTCTGCTCTCAGGATGAGCTAGGGCTCCGGTGTGCATGGTGACAGATTTTCTTTCAATGTTTTCCAAAGTGCTACTGTAAAAAGTGACACAGATAATTAGGAGCCAAAATCTCAACCATAGATCAATAGATCTGAACACCTAGCTCACTTATGAACCACTAAAATTTTATATCAAGCTGCCGTGAAGCTCTTTGATCCTAAAGGTACTCTCTCTTGCATAATTTTCTATCCTGAAGTCACTTATATGCACCAGTGATGCAAAACTCAGTAAGAAATGCATTTTATCACAACTGCAATGATGTAGCACAGGTCCTACTGGTGATCATGATAGTTTTTAATGAAAAGTTAGGGAATAACTAAGCAGGGCAGAACTCTGAAATTCTGCTTCTTCAGTGGGGTTAAAAATAGAAACATCAAAAAGCAGGGAGAAATATATATAAGAAACATACACAGAGATACATTTATATGTGCGTGTGCATAGATATAAAGGAGCCTTTTTTTTTCTTTTTCTGATCAGTGGGGTGTCAAAGATACTGTGATGAAGTTCCAGAATAGCAAAGTCATTTTGGTCATTTTCTTGCAGATTTTTAGGAACTTACACTCTGTTCTTCATTTGCTGTTCTGCTTTTAGCTATTTTATTTCATGTTATTGAAAGACTTGCTTTATATTAGTATTTGTTTTGATGTCATCTTTTTTCATTTTCAAAAGTGTATGTTCTAGATCGTATATATTTCCTCAGATGTGAAGTATCTTAAATATTGCTGAAAACCAAGCTGTGCACTGTCAGCAAGAAAATATTCCTGAGAGTTTATCAGATTTTGGAACAACAGTTTGATTAACCTTGTTCATAAGTTATGCGCTGTATAATCAAAGACTGCTTTTAACTAGTGCCTGTAGAAAATAAGTAGAGGAACTTAATAAGAGTACTTCATAGTAATAAAGTTTTGACTGTAAAAAAAGGCAAAAACTACCACCAAGCCATTTTTTGCCTGTTATTACATTTATAGTAATAGTGACTGTCCAAATGTGATACTGATCACAGATTACAGAGACTTCATTATTGCAACCAAATTTATTGTAAAAAGATTTTTTTTTTTTCAAGAAGTTTTAGAAAGCTTTGAAATTCTTGGGAATCAGTTGACCTAAATGCTGAATGTGTATAAACTAACGAAACATTTATAATATCTGTGTTAATGAAACACAAATTTCACAATAGATTGTGCATTTATTACTTTGACAAAGCAGCTGCTGCTTGACCTCCGTTGTCCACTCTGAAACATGGTGAAACTTTCCTTAATGCAGCATGTGCTGTTCTCTTCTTCCTTCAACATTTGGGACTAATCAGCTCTTACATGCAGAAGCAAAAACCTAATAATGCAAAGGAAATATATGCTACTGTTCTATTATGGCAGTTCATAATGTTTCAGCCAGGTGCTCACTTTAAAGCCAAAGGAATAAAATGCAAGTACAATCTTGTCGTCTTCTCTCCGAATTGCTCCCTGTTTACTTCTCTCATTATGCCAGGCTATTTTTCTGTTATATCAGCTGTCTTTTATTTTGAGGTGTACAGTGAAAGAAAAAAACCTGAACTCTGGAAATTCTTTCTCCTTCAGTTTGCCCATTATGATTCAAGTCATACTTTAGGTATATTTGAATGAATAGTTTCAGGGTAAGAAGTAAATATTTTCATTAAAAGCTTTCCCATTTTTTTCCTAAATGCATGAGGGTCACAGTATCAGTTTCTCTCTGCCTCCTCCACAAAGATACTGCCTGTATCTTTGGCTTTCTTGCTCGCACAGAACTGTGTGTTCCTAAAACAGATCTGCTGGGGATGCCAAAAAAGAAATGGAAAACCTATTTCTGACCTGGAGATGTTGGGCAGTGATGAGGTGATAAAAATGGATGCCTGGCTTTCGTGCTGTTATTACCATCCTTTAGCTTCTACTAAGGAAACTTTGAAATGGAAAGCATTATTTAGTTTGTAGTAGCTGTTTTGAATGGTGGCGGGCTTTTGAGAAGAACAGAAGTATCAGTGCACCAAAGCAGAACAGGAAAAGCTTTTAATACATGGGATAAAGCTCCCTTTCTCACAGTTTTTTGCACAGATGGCCTTGGGGCAGTGCCAGGAGCCTACAGGTGCAGAAGGCCTTCCCTTAGTCCTCATTCCCTTCAAGCGTCTCTCATACTCACAGCTCCTTGAACCCTGGATGTACATTGCTTTTTGCTTCTTGCCAGATGATTTATAAAGGTTTTGTCAGCCAACTAGAAAGCCTGTTGCTTGCAATCCTTTAAAACATTTTGTCTTATCTGGTAAGATATAGTCAGCTGGAGAAAAAAAAAAAGCACATGTTATAGCAAGTCCCAGAACTATTACTGATTGTGTTGTTTTGCCCTATAGAAGAAGGTGAAGTAGCCCTGTGATGTTGCTATAGTAGCTGCAGTTCCTCTTCAGTATCATCCTGAGAGTTACAAGGGCCATGAAGGCTACTCCAAAGACAAGCAGTGATTAATGCTACTGTATTCTGAGACTCGGATCTGAAAGAAACCTCGGGAGGTCATCTAATCCATACTTTTGCCCAAAGGCAAACTCCACTTAAAACATTCCTTACAGACATTTGTCTAACCTGATCTCTTTACCAGAGGTGGAGATTGAGGAACATCCCTGGACGATTTACTCCAGCACTTAACTAATTTGTCTCTCTCTTCTTTATCTTCAGCTACACAGTGCTTTTTGTCATCTGTCATAGTTCCTTAGCTTTTGTGATGTGCTTATTTGTGAGGCTTGAACTGAAGGTAAAATAGGGTGATTCATACCTCCTAGATTAATTTAAAATATGAAAGTGAAGACCAAAGGAAAAGATACATTTCTTTTGCTTAAAGTTAATCAAATGAGTCCTCCTTGACTGGGGAATAGGTTAAATAGAACTACTTAGCTTCCAACTACATTTCACCTGAAGAAATATGAGCAAATTCTGCTTCTGAAGCACATCATGATGAATAATTTAGGAACTCTGTGACTGTTTATTGTACATAAAAGTATTGCAGGGGATAATATATCATTAGTTTGCACAGAGGTTTTATGTAATTTGGAATAGAATATATACTGTACCCTAGCAGAAAATAATCTATGCTTGATGAAAATTAGCTGTCCAAGCATTAGTGGCTTTGTCAAAATAACAGATCAAAAATCTAATATGAAATTTGTGTTTTAATAGAATTAATGGAGCCCATCATTAGGACTTGAGAAAGTTGTTTATGCTGCTCTGACAGTGTAGTGGCCATAAATTAGCTGGATCAATTTCCCAGAGAACATCTAGACAGGCAAACCAAGACTGCATTGCATCATCTGGTAGCCTGGAGTACGCAGGGCACATGAGAGCCTAGGGGTGTGACAGCAGTTCTGCTCTGGTTATATGGGATGCAACTGTTGTATGCAAAGACATAGCTTTGGGTACCTCAACACAGTGTCAGTTAGCCTGTAGGTGATTCGAGGCCATGCAGGATTTGGAGACAGATCATATCACCCTTGTCACATTCAACCTGGGTGGTGTGTAGAGCACAGCTTGCTGTAATGTTAGGTGGCTTCAGAAAATGTTGCTTCTTGTTTTGCCTTTTAAAACAAATATTCCTTTAAAAATACTTATAGCAGTTGAGAAGCAAATAATTTTTATGTGTTTCTCTGTGCTTGTTGCTTATAAGAGTGTTATGCTAAGGTTTTTAGTAGTGACTAGGAAGACGAGTCAAGGTTTTCCATGAGGGAAGATCAAGATACATGTGATTCATCTATCTGATGTGAAATATTAAGTGAAAATATCTACAGTACACCAGGCATGAAGAGCATCTCATTTGTTTAATTCACTGGGAATAATTCATTAACCAACATTTCTGATTTGTGTCAGTCAAAACTAAACTTCTGTCTTGAGTTAGTTCTTACTTTACGGCCCTTCTATTTTATTTGTGGATGTAAGCTGGATTTGACCTTAAGACAGCTTTATGAACACTGTTCTGTTTGATGCGATTTAGTGCCATTAGTATTCTCATGAATACCATTACTTGTAAAATGATGTTGGTTCTGAAAGTTGTTGCGGGTAGTAAGAATACTAAAATCAGTGCCACTGAAATATCTGAGTTCTGGTGCCAACTTTAAATTTCTGATGCCTTTAATGTTGAATATTAGAAACTAAAATTGGATGCATCTAAATACATACTTACTTTTGTGATAGTCTTTTCTTTGCCCATGTGATGAGCTGACTGGAAGCACTGTTAAACCAGGCTTATTACTTCCTTCTGTGTCACAATACTCTAAATAAAAGACTTCTATTTGGCTCAGATGACAAACTATAATCTAGGATTTCTCTGCAAAATACTGTATAAATGTCTGTTTAGTAGCCTGCTGAGGGAGGGCATTGGCTGCTTTCTAGTATCTCTGTTGAATGGCACTGGGCTTTTCATTTTGTCTCATAAAGCTGCTGTAAAAAAGATTGACACATCTTTGCCTCATTCTCCAGAAGATTATCCACTTCTTTCATTGGTGTGGTAAGACTAGGATAGGAGCTCAGGGTGTGACATCCCTCCCCTCAAGTGATGAAAAGATTTATTGAACATAGTGTCGCGGGTGGAGTGATTAACTTCACTTGTAAGAGACAAGGAGTGAAGTATTTATTGATATAAAACAGTGATTTAACAAAGTTTGATAGTGAATGCAACAGTGCTTTACGAGATTCGATGGCAAGGTACACTTGATTATTTACTGCATAGAGGACAGGGCCAGACAGAATTGTCAGGGAGACCCTCCTGTTGAGTCACGAGGTTCAGAAAGGACTCCCTTGCTTTCTAAACTCCTTCTCAGACAGGAGTCTAAGTGCAGCTGGATCCAAGCCTAGTCTCAGACTTGGTCAATGGTTTATATCTCAAGGATTATGTATGCACAATTAATTCTTTTATATCACTTAGCTATGATTTCAAAGTTTAGTATGCTATTAATCACTTACCAAGAATTTGTTGCAGCAAGGAATCTCTAAACCTTGAGGAGTAACCTTGGGTGGGTGTCCCTACTCAAGGGGAGATCCTGGTGTGCAGCCCACTGCCATGCAGGAGAGCTCAAAGGGCTCTTGGGCTGTCCACTATTTATAGTGTTAGATAATTGACCTATAGTCATATTTGCACAGCACCAAAATGTCTAGGTCCCCATTCCAGACAGTGTTTGGCTGTGTTGCCAGCCATCCCCCAAAGTCCAGGTGCAACCCATCACAACTCCCACTGGCAGTTATGGCTCGAGTAGGAACTGGGGAGGGGGAAAGAAGGGAGAGCACACCGGCACACATGGTCATATCTGAGGATGGATTCAGAAAGCAGGAACAGCACCTGAGCTCATGAACTTCTCTTTCCTGTTGGCTGGCATTATGTCTCAAGTGAGACGTGATTACTGCTAGGATGTTTGAATCAATTCCAGGTCATCTCCAGCCAGAGGCTGACTTGGCTGTGTTTCTGTGCAACAATCTATGTTTTAGTCAGAGCTCTACTGTGCCTTGTAAATAAAATAATATACTGACTAAAAAGTGCAGTTTTATGCAGATCACATTAGGTGAAAAGTTTATTACCTAATAATTCCCTAGTAATTTTTCTCTTCTAAGTTCATTGAAATGTTTCTGTAATGTTTGAGTTTGGGCAATGGAATTCATGTGGGCGATTGGGTATCACTAAACTAAGAGATGCACCCAGAGTCCTAATCCTCCCTTGTGTTGAGTTATGGTACAAACTGGAACAGTTTAACAGGAGAGATCAGGAGAGATTAATTCTCTGTAGCCCACAGTTTGGGGCAAACTCTTTGGAGGTGAACAGCCGAAGTGTGTATTCACACTCCAGGACAGATGGATTGAGCCGTGATTCCCGGCACCGTTTGTGCACAAATTATGGGAACAGTGGGAGGTTGAGAGACTGAGAAAAGAAGTCGAGTCATTCTATGAGACTATTTCATATTTTTTTTCCTTTAAACAAAATCTGCAAATGGAAATGTTTTATTTTGGATAAAAATAGGTACTGTGTTGGTACTTTTCACTTCTTTTTTCATCATTTTGCCACTGATGACTAATTGATGGAGTTCTGAATGAGCGTGGTTTTAGTTTAGTTCTAGAAACCCATATAAAGGTTGCTCTTAGGCACTGTATAAATTAGCTGGTATATGCTGGTGTCATGCATTAGCATTTGACAAAAATCAAACATTTTTAAAGAAAAAAAAGTCAATCCATTAGTAAGTATTATTGAAGTATTTGAATCCAGCTGCACAAAAGTATTCAAACTAGAGAAAATGACTCCTTTATGCTGCACCATTGAAAACATACTAGCTTCCAAATAAATTGGTACTCTAGTAACATCAAGCCCTAATTTACTTCTGTCCCCCAGTCTCATTTGCCCTATCTGTTTAGCCTCTGTGATTGCAGATATGAATGTCTTCCAAACACTGAACATGCCACAGTTTCTGCCTCCATTTTCAAGTGAAAGCCTATGTGCACAACATCTGCAAATTAGGGCTGACAACAGGAGAGAACAGATTAAAATGTAAATCTGGCTGTGGCTGTTATAAATCAAAGTATAAATTGTATACTCAGCTAAGGTAGTTTTATATGAAAAAATGTTCAAACAATTCTGTAAATAAATGAAAACTTTTCTTTTTAAAAATAGCTTTTATCACATCCAGAAAGGAAAATGAGTACTAAAATATTTCTTTTTAATTTTATGGTAATTCTAATTTTAATTCTAATCCAAGTTCTTATCAGTTAGTTCTGTAATTATTTCTATTTATGCCAAACTCACAGAGCTTAAGTTATAAACTGTACTCCATAGAATATTCTAAACCCCATAGTATTAGCAAACTGCCAGAAAATCAAAATTGGCACATACAAAAAACAGCTGTTTCCCATATAATTTGCACTAGTTTTATCATGATTTAATGCAAATAAGAATTGCACACATATTTATGCAACCAACTGATCATTTGCACATGCAGAAATCCAGTTTAATGAATATATAAACAAAGGAGAAATGCAGATTGTGTTTTCCTGTTTGCATATGTTACTGTCTGTGTATCTATTTCATAAACATGGAATCCTAACTATCTGGGGTGCTAAGGTTAAAGAGCAGTCACTGGGCTTGATTCCATGGCTAGAACTACCAGATGGCTTTTTTATGGTTATGCATATTTCTGAGCATAAATTCAATGAGAAAGATAGACTAATATCTACAATTTTTTTGAATGAAAAGCAAAATAAAGTAAGCATAATTACCGACCCAAACCTCTGCCCTGGATTAATTAGATTTGCAAATTTTCAGAGATCCTACAGCCTATTTCTGAATACAGTTGGAAATGATGTCAAATGATGGCCATGTTTTTACAATGCACATTAAGAATAGGTAACTTACAAGATGGCTCATCTAAACAGTTTGGTTTGCAGGGTCCTTATTACAGGTTTTTCCAAAAAAAACAAACCAAAAAAAGGATTTGTGTGTCTCTGTAAATACAGGAAAGATAAATTACCTTGGCTCTTATCACTGCTTTTTCTTCTAGTCTAGTATTTCTGTTATCATAATTAATTCTTTCTGTGGTTATGGGAAATTTATCAAGATTCAGTCTTTTCAATTCTCTGTCTTCTCTTTTTCAAGTATATGAGACCAATTCCCCCCTCCTTCACTTTCTTTCAGTGCAACTTCTCACCCCACTTGAAGAACTCAGGTTTTGTCAGCCTTCTTGACAACCATGGACTGAGATAATTTCAGCCTTTTCAATATTTTAACAGGTTTCATTATTCCTCATCCCCAACAATTCATCAACTTTTAAATTTTTCACCTGTAAGAGCAGTGCCATTTCTGCCTTTTTAACCTTGCCCTGAATCTGGTTTTGATCCCACAGGTCAAAAGGCCTTTCTGCATACCTGGTGGGTGGAATGAGAAGCTTTAGCAGGTTACTGACTTAGCGTCAGTGCATCCTTGCCAGGCGCTAGCTTTTTTTGTCCCCTTCAGTCCTCTTAGACTGATTTTTAAGGAAGCAACAACATTTTTTTCATCTCTTTTTTTATGGCTCTAGAACTTTTCAGTTTTGATTTGACTTTGAGTAGCATTGGAGAATAATATTCAAACTCATATTCAATGTCTAGGGATTTAGCAAAATTATGTTAAAAACAGTTCAAAGCAAATAATACAAAGCTCCATTCAAATAATACTGATATATATCTAATTTGTGTTTGTGTGAGTGATAGTAGGAAGATACTTTGTTATGTAGATGTTACTGGTGTCTGTATCTGAAATGGATTTACAAGAATGTTTTACGAGATTAATGGCAAGTTTTCAGTTTCTCAAAATTGTGTGGTTGTTTTTAATCTTACAACTGGGTGACTTCTTCCTGCTAAGGAATACGTCTTGCTGACCTAAGCAATAGAAAAAGTTATATTCTGAAAACTGTGCACTGTGGAAACATATATAGAAACACAGATGGCTGGATGATGGTTTGAGTTACGGCAACTATGCGATTCTTAAGATTCTTAGGATGTTTCATGGCTTAGATGGCTGTTCTGCACCAAGAAATGGATTGTGCTGTCTACATCAACGCTATAATGACACTTTAAAATGATGGCAATGGTCCCAAGTTGGAAGCAGACTTGTAGTTTGCGTCCTTATGATTTATAGAAGAACCAGGCAGTCTGCTTATGTGAGAGACATTTTGAGGTTATTTCCTTAAAATCTTTAATTGCTGAAAAGACACCTTAAGTAACAAGTTCTAAGATTTGTCTTCCTGAGAGCCTGAGGAGGCCAGCAGCTTTGCAAGTGGGAGAGGAAGCAGATGAAAAGAATACAACAAAAATGTAGGAGATGATAGCAATCTCATTTTAGGGTATCTGTGTAACCCAGCAGAACTTTCTTTTGCACGAGGCTAATCTAGTAGGAGCTCCATGATTAGGAATTTCCCATCTAACATACTAACAAGTTGGGCAGCTTTCCAGGAAAATACATATATGAATTGGAGATGAAGGTTGCTGCATGCTTTGGCTATTATGTGCGTATCTCAGGCCTACACTTCCGGAGCAGAGGAGCTTCACCGTTATTGGTGAAGTCTTGTATAACTCACGATATGAGAGAGATTAAGAATTAAGCTCAAGGGTAGCTGCTGTGACTTTTCATTTGCAGGTTTTGCAGACTGTTCCAATATATCCAGGTAAAAATAGCCTGTTCAGATAGCTGACGGAGATCTGGAGGAATTCCTCAATAGCTCTCTGAAATTCTTACAATTTTTTTTGTATGTGTGTAATGTTTTGCATGTAATTTCATTACCATGGGAGGGAGTAGGTTCCAACATTATTCTAGTTGTGCACTTTGTATTGCCATGTAAACAGATTGCTACTTCTAATAAATATTTCATTTTGTTAAGACCAGTTTTAAACCGTATGGGAAAATGTAACTATTTTTTGAGACTAAATCTGAGACATGTATTTCCGGTTTTACTGTTTCCCAAAGTTTTCCTGTTAAATTGAAAAGTTATTTTTTGCACAGATCAGAAGACATTATGAAAAAATTTGATGATTTTTCATTTCGAGTGGCAGCAGTGTTGTGATTCACCCTTTTCATGGGCATCATTCCCTACATTCATAATGGATTTTGAAAATTGGAACAGGCTGCTGCCAACAAAAAAAAATTAATGAAATGTAGGATTGCATAATATAGTTTTTAGAGAATGTAATTTTTCCCAGAAAATGAAATGACCACCTCCTAAAAATAAACTGAGGAACTGCTTTATAGTCTTATTTTGCTGCAGGCCCAAGGCGAGAGCTTGAATATGTCTACATTGGCATATTTATTATTTACAGAGCCTCTGCAACTTTGATGCATAAGATGAAACTCCTGAAGATGTATTATATGGTTTATCACAATTACTGCTACATTAGCTGTAATCAGTGTATCATTCTTTTGATAATGAAAGAGTTTAAGATTTGTTGAAAAGCGTACAGTGCACAAGCAAGGAAGTGAGGAAGCTGAGGATAGTGGTAACTCAGGAGTTCATCAGCATATATGAGTAAGCATTTTCTGAAAAATGACCTGGAAATTTTCTCCCAGATAGCAGAAAAAGATGCTTGACTGGTCTATGGCTGTTGTTAATCAATCAAATGCTCCCTACAGTATGAATTAAATTTGGTATGTCCTTGGTTACTGCCTGATCCCCCAAGTAACTTCACAAACCTTTTATTTCCTGTCTCATGCTTCTCTCACCTAAGACTGTAAGTAGGAATTTGGATCAAGCCCTTTAGCAACAACTTGGGGAAAGCAACTGGATTTTCTGCAATGAAGGGGAGGGTAATAAATAATAATAAAGCCCATTAATCCTCTTTTTCATTAGTGCCAATGTCAGATAAACCTGCCCAGAGACTCTTGAGAAATGTTACATGGAAGATTTATTGTATGTGTAGTTTTAGATGTAAGTGTAATTTGGAAATGTGGTACCTCTACAGATTCACCAAATGATAGAGTAGATGAATTACAGCACCATATTTCAGTATGTCTCTTCAGCTGATTTCATGGCCTATTCAGTTAGTGCTGGCTGCATTGAGTGGATATGAACATCATTTACTGCAAAAGGGACAGGATGCTTTGTGGCAGGAGTTGAAATTAAAAAGCTTTCTTTGGTGATGCACTTGGAGAATAGGTTTCATTAGGCTTCTTTTCTCCTGCCTGCTTGCTGTTTGACTTTGGCATATGACTATTTGTGAAAATGAACTAGTAATATATTCATTTGCCTACTCTACATCACAGATGCAAACAGTAGTTATGGTTTTATAAACATTTTTAAATAGTGGGGATTAATTTTAATGGTGTCTGAGGAAGAATGTTTACCCTGTATTGAAGAGTGACATAACAATGAATGAACTCTAAACTTTCCTCTCATTTAGTGATTTAAAATCCCTATTGATTTAAAAAACAGAAGATGACTGTTCCTCAAGCTCTTCTTAAAACCAGCATTTGCTTCCGAGAAGAGGACTTTGCTACTTTTTTATTATGCTTGAAATTCACTGCGCAGAACTGCAATGTGATTGAGCAATGAGTTGTGGAGCACCTGCAGGCAGGGTGCAGGCACCTGATAGCAGGATGACTCAACCATCCATCCCTCCAGTCTGGCATTCAGTTGTATTTGCCTTATGTTTGACTAAGAAATAATTTGCTAGATTCTAGACAAATAAGCTTTCCTAACACTAACTTTTATTTAAAACTTTAAGGTGCATTTATATATCATTGTGATTTGCTTAGATCTACACTGTGATTGTGCTTTGGTAATCATTTTTAAATTACGGAATGCGAGGCAATTGAGAAAGAACATGCAGAAATTATATAAAGGCTGAGTTTTTTAAAAGAGAGCTATTAAACAGGTTAGTCACAACCATGAGTCATTCAAATTGAGTCATGCTTACTTTTTGGTAACTATAGATTATCTGGTTTTCCTGTTTCTCTACGCAGCTATGAGTAATGCTGTATTAAGAACTATTAGTGCTTTGGAGAATGGCTTTTCCTTACTCTGCGTGATGCCCCATCTCAGTATGTTTCTGCATTGGGCAGTTTACAATGCTGTTATTTGGCTGGTTCTTTCAAAACACTTGACTAGCTGCTTGCATTAAACAAGCAATGAGATATGTGCCAAGTGTTGAGTCGAGGAGAGAGACATACAAGTCAGCGACCTCACTGTCAATCCATGATTTGCACCAAATCTGTGGGGGTTGGTAGGAGATATTAGTAGTCATCCTGGGTTTACATTAGCCCTGTTGGCACTTACAGTGGCTGAGACAGGAGCTTTGGTGTATATAGCTATACAGAAGGGAGATGATATGTGAAGAAGTAAAAAAAACAGGGCCGCGGGGGAGTGGGGCACAAATATGTCCTGAGATGGTAACTGGGTTGATGGCTTAATAACTGTTGAAGCTGGGTTTGGATATGTTGAGTTTTTTCCTTCTATATTTGTAGAGAGCATGCATCAACACAGCTGTAGTGTTAGGCATAATCCCAGAGCCTTTACAACCATCGTTCTAGACACAAAATTAACATAATATGTATTGGCCAAATGTTTTCAGTTTGGTGGCTACCTAAAATTAGTCTGAAACTGTGTAGGTGCTTAAATGTGGCTTTGGGAGCCTGAATTTGGGTTAGAAAATGTAGGCTGTAGTTCTTCAAGTGTCAGCAAAGAGAGGGAAGTTACTGTAGCTCTGAATATTCCTGAATATGCCTACATTTAGACTGCAATATTCATTACTCTTTTTTAATGAGTACTGTCAGCATTTTTGTTAATATAAAGGCAAGACTTTGTTTCCTTGTAATATTTACAGGAAAAAAATAGGTATTGCAGTCACGGTTTCAAGGATTATTTATTATTTTTCACTGGCTCTGCTTATGACACTTTTTCTAAAGACTCTGATTCTCTCCAAAAATGGATAACTCACCTAGAAATAAAGCTTTCTTCCATGGCTGGTATCTTGCTGACTGGTGCTGCATGACTGCTAGATGAAAAATATTATTAAAATTAGAATGAAAACATCTTTCTTATTTTTCCTTCTCTGATGAATAATGTAAAACCAAAAACAATTTCTCTAGTTTATCAAAGAGGTCAGGGGACAGACAATTTGAGTCAGAAAATGTGATGGTGTCATGAAGAGCACTCAATGTGCTTTACAACAAAGGCTTTAAATGCTTCAAACGGAAAAAGTAATTTTCACTGCTCTTTTGTAACAAAACTATTGCAATAGTTGCAAAGTGGCAAAGCTTTTTCCTGCATAAAAGTCTTTCCCACATGCTTCTGCTTCCTTTCAACAGATATATACAGGAAATACTTGAGTCACGAAGGGTTTTCACTGGGATGAAATTTATGTGAGAAGAGGTCATTTGTTCAGTGTCATTAGCTGTTGTAAAGCTGTACAAGGTCATCCCAGAGAAAATTTTCTTTCAAATCCTTTTGGAGCCTTAAAAGGTGTTGCTAACCTGGGATGAGAACATATTAAAACAAATAACCAAGTGAAAAAGAGGACATGGAATGCATTTTATAATCAAAGGTCTGAGTGCTGTCCTGTACGTGTGCTACAGCTCCTTACTGAACTAATTCTGGAGACCTCCATGAGACATTCTAAGTCAGAATGAAAAGATGGTTCTTTCTCAAATCTTATTAAGTGGGATTTGTCTTGGTTGTTGGAAGAGAATCTCCCCTTAGGAGCTGGAAAGAGCTGCAAAGTTTGGCCCCATGAAAATCATGGGCTGTTGTAAGGACTTCTGCGTGGTGCCATGGGTGGTAGATTACCTGTGGTCTGGCTATGTCAGAACTCACATCTTGGTATTTGGGACAAGAAACTCCATTACCAGGAAATGGAGATGTCCCAGGGGCCCTGGTACAAGGCATGTCTGCAAACATGCTTGAGCTCAGTGCTATCTCAGGATATTTCTTGCAGAGCAAGGGAACCAAGCCAGCTCACAAGATAAAAGAGCACACGCTTATACAGTAAGCAGTGCAGCAGGAGAATAAAAAAGCCAAGAGTACAGATGGTGTGTGGTTATGTGGATATTTCCTCGGCTTTGTAAAGAAATTAGGTCCTATGTTCCCTGTCTTTCAGTGCCTGCCACAGGTTTATCCCTTCCCCAAACAACCATTATACAAAAGAAAATGCTTTTAAGTAATGAAAAGGTAAATTCAAACGTGTATAAGACACCTCTGTGCCAGTTACTTATATTTTCTGTATGGTTCTGGTTTTATGCCACAAAGCTGAATATTATGTAGCAGAATTGTATTATTAAATTTCTGTAGAGTTCTGTGTCCTCTCCTGGCTGTTTCACTGTGTTGAAAGACATAATCTGCGTACATTTGGGTGAAAGACAATTTCCTGTCTTTCCCTCAATCTTAAAGAAAAAAAGAAAAAAAATTTGCTTACTGGGAAACACAAAACAAAAAGTGTTGAGAGTTAAGCATTTTCTTAAACTTCAGAAGAACAAACTTTTATCTGTGCTGAGGAACAATGCATTGTCCTTCTGGCAAGTTAAAATAGTAGGTGGTAGGACACTAGCACAGATCATGAGCCTGCATAGAAATAGAAGCCAAATAGAGTAGGACTACTTGCTATGAGAAGAAATTAAACCAGCAAGGTAGAAGCTGAGCAGGAGTTCACCACTGACTGTGGCTGCTATTACTGAGTGGCTCATTCACATCATTTCAGTGAAATACAAGTGCAGGGATATATGGCATAACTGATGAGATTTTTCTGATGTCAATGGATCATGATATTGGAAAAGTTAATGGTCTGAATCAGTGGTTTTCAAAGGTCATTGACTATACATTATAGTGGATAGAAAATCAGAAAAACAACTTGGAAAAAAATAAACGGTGGAGTTCATTACAATATATTTTTCTTAGTGGAAATGAGAACGAGCAACTGGAGCTTCATAAACCCCCACAAAAGTAGATGAACTAAACCCCAGAAGTAAAGGGACCTCCTCCAGTTGCCCACCACAACTGTGTTTACATTGTGATTGTTTGCTTATGTTTTTTGTTGTATTTATTCTAGATTTCATTTGTGCCTTCTTATTATGTCCTCCAATACCTATTTCATTCCTTTTGCCCACCACATTCTTATATTTCCTGTCTTTTGTCCCTGTCAAAATTGCTTGCCATGTGGATGGCTTTTCCTCCCTATGAGAGGTAAGATAGCTGTGAAAAAATATAATGCTGAATTGACAGCCAGAAATAAGTTAACTAAATACAGTTCTTGGTAGGCTTTTACTATGGCTCAGAGGGGGCTCCACAGAGGCCTGTGAGAAGTTGAATCTGTCTTGGTTTTATATTTATGTGACACATGCAGCAAGTTCAGAAAAGGACGTGCAAATAAACACGCTACATCAGTTTTGACTTAATGACATCAACTTCTCTTCTGACCCTTCTAGCTCCTGAAATTAATAAAGATTCAGCAAAGGAGTAACGAGATTCATATGTATAAAGATACTGACTGCAGTGAATGGGGTTAGAAAGCTCTCTGTGGGATCGCGTGTCTTGTACAGTTATATCTTGTGTGTGCAAATGGAGATTTCTTGTTTTTTTCATAGAATCATAGAATCATTAGGGTTGGAAGGGACCTTAAAGATCATCGAGTTCCAACCCCCCTGCCATGGGC